>OU015770.1:3511640-3559600 GCA_907173295.1 Fagus sylvatica | reverse complement strand
AAAGAAATAATGAAAATATAGATAGAAAATATGAAAATAGCCCTTAAGAACAAGGAGCTCAAGAACGTTGCGACAATAACGAGCGACGATCCACTGGATACAAAAATAACAATCTTAAGTGTTTCAATTGTGGAAAAATGAGCCACTTTGCTCGAAATTGTCAATTCAAGAGGAGAACAGCTAAAGGAAACACTGTGGCATTCACAAACCAAGAAGGTGATAGTGAAGAAGAATGAGATGCCGAAGCATCCTTTTCCATGATAAAGCCTATTGAAGAAGAAGAGATGGCAGCAACTTCCATCGTGGAAGAAGACAAAAAGATGGCGCTTGCAGTGGCCAATCCAAAACAAGTCAATTATAGAAAAGATTGGATCGTTGACTCAGGATGCTCAAACCATATAACTGGTGACAAGGAAAAATTGCAGAACATGTCCAAGTATAAAGGTAAGAGAGTAGTAACGGCTGACAATACAAGGTTGCCAATAGCTCACATTGGTGAAACGTTGATTGCACCTCGCTTCAATGCTGAGCAAGTACCTTTAGAACAAGTATATCATGTGCTTGGAGTAAAGAAAAACCTGCTTTCAATTGCACAACTAGTGGATTCAGGTAACTGAGTACTGGTTGGTCCAAAAGATGTTAAGGTGTACAAGGAGATAGTAGTTATCGGTACATCAACGATGGAGGGCCAACGAATGGAATCTGTATACGTAATGTCAGCAGAGTCAGCATATGTGGATAAGACACGAAAGAACGAAACTGTGGATCTTTGGCATGCAAGATTGGGGCACGTTAACTATCATAAACTGAAGGTAATGATGAACAAGTCTTTGGTCAAAGGTTTACCTCAATTGGAGTGTCGTGAAGATACAGTTTGTGCTGGATGTCAATATGAGAAGGCACATCAACTACTGTATCAGGAGTCAAAGTTTAGAGCCAAGGAGCCACTAGAGTTGGTCCACTCATCCAAGGCGATGGAAGAAATACAAATTTTTGAAAATGAAGGTGAGCCAGAGTCTAGAGAAATAACTCAAAGTCCTTGCCAGACCAGTGTTCACCAATGGACACCAAAGGAGGATTGACCAAGGCTACAAGAAGTTATAGAAAAAGAAGAAAGTCCACAACCACAATTTAGAAGGTCAATGAGACATCATAAAGCTAATCACAGGTATGCAAATGCAATCCTTACAGAGGACCAAGTTGCAGACATACTCACTAAAGTCCTTAACACAGTTAAGTTTCAGAAAGCAACTTGGAATTTCGACCCAGGCGGAATTGAGAGAGAGTCAGTGTTGAGGGGGAGTGTTAAAAATCAAGCACCGTCTCTCTCTTTCTCTAGAATTTTCTCTAGAGCTTTCTAGAAATTTCTTTCTTTATCTAGAGATTTCTAGAAATTTCTCTAAGTCTCTCTAGAAGCTTCTCTCTAGAGCTTTCTAGAGTTTTCTCCTTTTCTCTAGAAATTTCTAGAACCCTCTCTAGAAATTTCTCTATCTTTCTAGAAGTCTCTACACGATACCACTATCTAGAGACTTCCATACACAAGAATGTGCTAGAAGCTTGGTGAAGAGTTGATTTTGCCATTATGCAAGAATGTCCTAGAAACTCTCAAGCTAGTATAAATAGAGAGCAATGGATCTCATTTTGTAGAGTGAAGTGAAGTGAAGTATTAGTGTAAAGTGTAAAGTGAAGTAAAGCAAAGAGTAAAGTCTTAGTGTGAGTGCTTAGGTGTCTACAGAGTGAGGTGTGTACAAGTGGTCTTATATAAGAGTAAATGTGTTGTAAGCTGGTGTATTTGAGTGAACATAAATATTTGTAAAATGTTTTCTTTGTGAGTTTATTCACTTCAAACTCAACATTCTTAGGCACCTTTTTTCCCTTATGATAAAAGTATTCCATCCTCACCAATGGTGGTGGAGTCAATTTTTCTACAATGACTCAAAATTCAAAATAAATTAAATAATTAAATACAGTGGTTTGATAAAAATTCCTATTTTAAATCATTATGAAAGTGTTTATGTGTGATTCCTCATCATCAATGATAACAAAAAAATCTCTCAAATATAAATTCAACAAACTATCAGTCTATCACCCATTACACAACTAATTCTTTACAATATTTATTACAAAAAAAACCTCTTTTTACAATTATAGCCAATATTGGTACAATCAAGGCCTGTAGCAAACCATAATCTAACAAGAAATATACAAAAAAAAAAATCTAACAAGAAATATAAAATGAGAGAAGATAGTGGAGGTTAGAGTTTCACTTGATTCGGTTATGTGAGTCTATATCCACATGATAAAGCCTAATAGACTACATCTTTATTAATCTCTCAGTATACAATGTTTTTGGATGAATCACAATGTGTTAAGAGATAACATTTGGATGAATTACAATGTGTTATGAGATGTCCTATTTATACATAAAACTATTAATACAACTATGATGTGAGATTCCTTAAACAAGGCCTTACTGTATCGGTGTTTGCTCGGTTTTCTTTTAGAAACATATCTATGATTGATTAAAAAAAACTTGATCAACCTTAGCACTTTTTAAACAATCAAGGCCAATTTTACAAGTAAATACAGCAATAGTTACACTATCGTGTTTATTTGGGTACTGTGTGAATAAAAATAAAATATGTTCACCAAGTGGCAGGGTTCTTAAGGAAAATCCAGCAATAGTTAAACAATCAAGGCCATTTTTCTTGGGTTTAAGGAAAATCAAAATAAAATATCATTACTGTGAATTTACTACCCCTAGCTCCAATTTTTATTTTTTTATTTTTTTTATTTTTATTTTTTTTTCTGATCCGAAGAACATTTGCTTTGTATGTAGATCCATTGTCAGAGAAAAGAAGCAGCAGTGTATATGTTCCAAGGGATGAAAAATTTTCGGAAATAAAGGAGTTAACATTCTCAGCCAAGACAATATATTCAGTGTTGCATGCATTGCTACAATCTTTAGAGACTGCTATCATTGATGCTGACCTTGGATTCCCCTACTTCACAGCCATAGATTCACTTTTCAATGAAGGGATTAACTTGCCAGCCCCTAAAACCCTAAACGTAAGCCAAGGATTTCTCACAAGCCTCTTGCCCAGGCTATTCAAGGCTATCAGTGATACACAAGAAAATTTGTTGCGGTTTGAGACCCCAGAAACAATGGACAGTGAGAAAAACATGCACATAAAACTCATCATTGATTAACCCCCCCTCTTTTTTTTTTTTTTTCCTATTACTGTTTCTCTAAATATATAGTGGTTGTTGCACATATATGCAGGAGACAAATTCTTTTGGTTTAGGGATGAGGAATTCGCTAGGCAGACTCTTTCTGGTCTCAACCCCTATAGCATTCAGTTGGTCACGGTATGATACTATGATTTGTAGGCATTTACAATGAAAAGATTGAGCATAAGCATCCATACATTATACATACACATATGATATGTTAAATGAGTTATTGTCCCAAATGGCGAGAATTTAATCACTTAACAATTATTCCAACACTCCAATTCACATGCGAATTTATATTCCCCTCAATATATAAGTAGGGCCTAACATGTGGGATTTTTCGAACTTATGATTACCTATTTTGATATCATAATAAATTATCGATTATCCCCGAAACTTATGTTGTTAGGAAATTATTAATTTAATCACTTGATCAGTATTCTAACATCATATATACACAAACGCATTTTCTTTTCAGCAAGCTTACCAAAAAAAAAAAATCAAAGTTATTGGAAAAAGATGAGAAATGTAAGTTATTAGAAGATATATATAATCATGAACACAGATATATATGGTTTAGGAGTTAACTAACACATCAAGTAAAATGCATAAAAATAAATTTTATTTGAAAGCAGCAAAATAAAGTATTTCCTTGCAAAAATTATGTTCGAACATGAATGTCATGCAATACCAACTGAATAATGCAGGAATGGCCACTAAAAAGTAAACTCGACCCAAAGATCTATGGCCCACCAGAATCAGCAATCACTACAGAAATAATTGAGCGAGAGATAAAAGGTGACATGAAGGTTCAGGAGGTAAAACAATATCATTTTTAGTAAATTGTAAACATCATGACAATATATAATCATTTCTCTCTCTAACATAAATTTTGTTAATTGAATCCATGTAGGCCATAAAACAGAAGAAGTTGTTCATTCTAGATTACCATGATCTATTATTACCATATGTGAGCAAAGTAAGACAAATTGAAGGCACAACTCTGTATGGATCACGAACGCTGTTCTTCCTAACCCCAGATGGCACATTAAGGCCATTGGCCATTGAGTTGACTCGGCCACCAATTGATGGGAAGCCACAGTGGAAAGATGTCTACACACCCTGTTGGGATGCTACTGGTGTCTGGCTTTGGAGGCTTGCCAAGGCTCACGTGCTTGCCCATGATTCCGGTTATCACGAACTTGTTAGTCACTGGTATGTTCCAATTTTAAATTTTGTTTAGCATTTGTTCATCTATATGTGAAAGGAGCATTATTGTTAGCTAATTTAGTGTCTAGACCTCAAGATCTAATCTTAATTAATTAATTACCTTTAGAAAAGTTTGGGGGTCTTGTACATTTCTCTTTCTGAATGTTTGATGTGAACCTTACCATTATACATTTCTCTTTTAGAAGTTTTGAGTTTACTACCTTTGGACTTAAAAAGACTCTCATTTGAAAGGAAGATTACAGTTAAGATTTCATTTTTTTTGGATTTATTGTGTACAAAATTTTTAAATGACATGACATTAAATTAAATACACATTTATATTTATAATATTTAATTTGACTACTATTTAATTTGATCCATTTCAATTTGATAACCGTTTTGTTCCATTTCCCATTAACCCTATATGATATTGGGTGGTGGGTACCCTAAATGAGACTTGACCTAAATTTTGGGGTGAGCTCCTTTTCTAAACTAGTATATTTAAAAAAGTGAAAAATAATGTACATCAACAACAAACAAGCCAAGTCTTGAAATTTTAAATATTTGAGTGGCCTTTAGAAATTAATAATTTATTAACAAGGGAAATTCTTCATCTCTTTTGCAGGCTAAGAACTCATTGTGCTACTGAGCCTTATATAATTGCGACAAATAGGCAACTCAGTGAGATGCATCCAATCTATAGATTGTTGCACCCTCATTTTCGGTACACTATGGATATTAATGGTCTTGCTCGATTAGCACTTATCAATGCCGGAGGGATCATTGAGACCTCATTCTCGCCTGGTAAATACTCTATGGAGTTTAGCTCGGTTGCTTATGACAAACAGTGGCAATTCAATTTGCAGGCACTCCCAGCTGACTTAATTAGCAGGTAAATTTGAAAACTAATATTTTAGTCACAACTTATATGTAGTTGTTCATAACAAGCAAGTGAAATCAAAACCTTAATCCCAAAACTTTGAGATCGGTTATGAATCTTCAATAGACTAAACATTTTAAATTGTGACTAAAGCTCTTCTAATTCACCATGCATGTTTACCAACTTCTTGATTTTTCTACTTTCCAGGGGAATGGCTGTTGAGGATCCAAATGCTCCACATGGCCTGAAGCTCACAATTGAGGACTACCCTTTTGCCAATGATGGGCTCCTCCTTTGGGATGCCATCAAAGAGTGGGTTGATGACTATGTCAACCATTACTACCCAAACCCTAGCCTTATAGGGTCTGATCAAGAGCTCCAAGAATGGTGGACAGAGATCCGAACTGTAGGTCATGGTGACAAGAAGGATGAACCGTGGTGGCCAGTCCTGAAAACCCCAAAAGACCTAATCGAAATCATCACAACGATCATATGGGTGACATCCGCTCACCATGCTGCGGTGAACTTTGGACAATACGCTTATGGTGGTTATTTCCCTAACCGACCTACCATTGCTAGAACCAATATGCCCGCTGAAGAGCCTTCTAAAGAGTTTTGGGACAATTTCTTGAAAAAGCCTGAAGGTGCACTCTTACAATGCTTCCCTTCAAAAATTCAAGCAGTAAAGGTAATGGCTATTTTGGATGTACTATCAAATCATTCACCGGATGAGGAGTATCTAGGGGAGAAAATAGAGAAAGCATGGGATGAGAACCCAATTATAAAGGCGGCCTTTGAGAAGTTTAATGGGAGGTTGAAGGAGCTTGAGGGGACTATTGATGAGAGAAATGCCAATAGGGATTTGAAGAACAGATGTGGAGCTGGGGTTGTGCCATATGAGCTCTTGAAGCCATTCTCGGAGCCTGGAGTGACTGGAAAGGGAGTTCCCTATAGCATTTCTATTTGAAGTTACAAATGTACGTGTATTTTGCAAGTGTAGATCATTGATTAAGAACTTCTGTCACATGGCAATTAAATTTGGACAAAAAATTAACTTGGAATTGCTTAACTTCAATGGTAAGAACTTAGTTATTTTCATTTTGTTTAATGAATACATACGTTGTGGGAGCCAAGATTTTAATTGTGGTGGACAAGATTTTTTCTTTTAAATGAAAGCAAAATTAATTTTAAAATGTTAATTCATTAATAAAACTAAAAATTTTAATACAAAAATATAATGTCCATGTAAATTATAATTCAGATCGAAATTAAGAGGAAAAAAAAATCTTTCTGAGCAAGGATTGATCACAAGGAGATTTGAAAAATATACCTTGATACAAAGATTCGTTGGGGGACTATGAGAAATTACCAATTCTCCCAAAAGCTTAAGCTATTAAGATATGGTGAATTTAATCATTTAATCAATATTCTAATACTCCCCCTCATGTATGGGCTTAGACTCCCCCTTAATGAATGGGGCCTAACACGTGGGATTTTTAATTTTTTAAATAGGAGGTAGAGTAGAGTCAGGATTCGAACTTATGATCACTTGTTCTGATACCATAAGAAATTACCGATTCTCCTAAAAGTTTAAGCTATTAGGATATGATGAATTTAATCATTTAACCAATATTCTAACACTTCTCCTCATGCACGTGTGGGCTTAGACTCTCTCTTAATGAATGGGGCCCAACATATGGGATTTTTAATTTTTTTAAATGGGAGGTGTGAAGTCAGGGTTCGAATTTAGGATCACCTGCTCTGATACCATGAGAAATTACAATTTCTCCCAAAAGCTTAAGTTATTAAGATATGGTGAATTTAATCATTTAACCAATATTCTAATAGACTAAATATGATTTTAATTATGCTCATGTTTGTAAAAAAAAAAAATGCAAGTATAATACATCTAATATAATAAGATAAATTATAATAAAGTAAGTGACCAAATAGAGGCGAAGCTAGAGTTTGAGTTTTTTTTTTTTTTTTTAAGAGCAAGTTAAATATATATATAAAAAAATTAAATCCGAAGAATAACCTATCTATTTATATTTCATTATTACTAATACATAAAATATGTTTGTAATATCATTTTCTCATATGTAATTAAAATATTTATAAGTCTTTTCATAACTTATATATCACTAAGATTTCAAATCCACGCAATTGCAGCAAGAATTGCAAGGGATGTGAGAGAGAGACATTTTACTTACACTTACATCACTTTATCATTTTAGCATAATATTAGTTTAACATTTCAGCATTATTATGAAATTATTGTAAAAATGTTAAGTTGATAGTTTTATTAATAGCAAACAATTAGACCTGGCAAAATCTGACCCGAGCCCATTTTCTGACCCGAACCCGAAGGAAAAATATGGGTATGGGTAGGGGTTTTTCGACCCGGGAACAAAGATGGTATCAACCCGTACCCGACCCGTAAAATAATGGGTCGGGTCGGGTCAACCCGCGGGTCACATGGGTCGACCCGTTTTTCAATTTTATTTATTTATTTTTTTTTCGGAGTCTATATTATTATGTTAGGAATTAAAGTATTATGAGAGTTTTTTTTTTTGAATGATTTGGAATTTGACTATTATAAAAGTTCACATAATGTCAATTAAAAAAACAATTCTTAAATTAAATTTGTATTTGAAATAGGCTAGACTTAACCAAATCAACACAAAAAATTGGATGTTCTTTCTTGGTAGAAAGAGAATTGCAATCTATTTTCTTAGTTTTATTTAATATTTTAATGGCACACGCTCTTTTGAGTATTATTATAACTGCGTTTATTTTTTAATCAACTTTTAGCATTTGAGGTAAAATTCTTAGTATCAATCTTGTCTTTTGCCAAAAAGTGTAGAAACTTTGATTTGCACTTAAAGTTAATTAAATGGATTTGAAGATAATTTCTAATCCATTAATAGAATAGCCATATTTATTAACTTTTAAATATTTATTGACCCATTTACATTGTATACTAAAGTTATATTAAAACTTTGTATTATAAATGAAAATATTAATGAAATTACTCACCAGCTTGAGGTGCAATTTTCAAGTATAAATATTTTCATTGCTAGAACTACTACCAACTTCGAGTAGATTGAGGTCCAATTCATATTAATTTATTTAGTTTTTTTTTTTTACCAAACATATTATGTTTTATTCGTGAAACTTTATATATATTGTCATCTTGATAGGTAATTTAATTTAATTTCATAATTTTCATTCAACTAATACATCTAAGGAGGTTCAATTAGCAAAAAAAAAAAAGTACATCTAAAGAGGTTGATAATTTGATATGGTCTATGACATCTACTATTTTTTTTCCCATATTCTTTTATTTGTGAGTGTTTTTGTTTATGTGTTCTCTTATTTGTATTGAAAGGAAGACAAAGAAAACTAAATGATAATTTTGGACTATAGGATCAAGTTTATTTTCATTTTTTATATATATATTTTTTCATGTGTAAAAATACGGGTCAACCCGGTTTTGACCCGACCCTTAAAAGACCGGGTAAGGATCATAGGTTGTGCAACCCATTTAGGACAACCCGTTTTTTGACCCAAACCCATTTGACCTGAACCCGCATGGGTTGAACCCGAACCCGATTGACCCGACCCGTTTGCCAGGTCTACAAACAATCCATCATGTCCTTTCCAAATACACAACGCAGTTGCTCAGCCAAAATGGACTTATGCGGTGCTAACTACTCCTCACGTCCATGTGATTAAGTCCTTTATTCTCACGATTTTGAAAGCAAAATTACAAAATTCAATATGTCGTTTGAAAACGATTGGGATACGTCATACATGGAACATGTGCCTCCTAGAGCTTGTCGTTATCTAGAGGTTATTCAGGATCAATTAATTGGAGCTTGTGGTGGTTTAATGTCTATTCATACTCACCATCAGTTGTAATTTTCATAGTGAGTTAGTTGCAGGGCGGCTCAAGGAATTTTGGGGCCTAGGCTATCTCCAGCAGTGATTCAAAATTGCTATGTATCTCTATTTGTAGAGAGTAAACCGAAAATTTGAGCTCCAGCAGTCCTTTAAAACCCCTCTTCAGCTTCAAATTTTTTTACAAAGTGAACAGTAGCCCTTCAAAAATGAAAGGTTACTGTACACTTTGTAAAAATTAAAAAATCAATTTCTTCAGCCCCCGACCCCACCATCCCACATGCTATTTGTTCCGATTTTTTTCTCTCTCTTCTCATTTCTTCCGAAAATTTCTCTCTCTTTCTTCTCATTTGCTTTCTGCTCTCTCTTCTCTCTTTGCTCTGTCGGCTTTCTGTTGAAGCACAAAACTGGTTGGGTTTTCGGTGGTGGCTTGGGCTTGCCGATCTCGGCGTGGTGGTGACTCGGGCTTGGGCTTCGGTTCACCGCGTGGTTGGAAGGGTTTGGGTTTTTGGTGGTGGAGCCATGGGTCTCGGCTTGGGCTTGGGTTCACCGCGTGGTGGTTGGGTTTTCTGGGTTTTGCAGCTTGGGTTTCGGTGCACGGCGTGGTGGTTGGGCTTGGGTTGACGGCGTGGTGGTTGGAAGGGTTTGGGTTTTTGGTGGTGGAGCCGTGGGTCTCGGCTTGGGCTCGCTAGCCATCATTTCGAACAGGGTCGGGCTGGATCGGGTTTTATCTTGCGGTGGAGGCGGTGACATCGGGTTCAGGAGCCCCGCCGTGAGCGCGGAGTTAAATTTAGTAAAGCTCGAAGGGAACGAATCGTGGCCGATCATCGTGGGTGTGAAATCCATCACGGGTGAGAGACTACCCGGCGAGAGTCGGATCCTGAAACTGGACGATAAATCGGGTTCCGGGTTCGGGTTTGGAGGTGGAGATGGAGGAGGAGGAGGAGGAGGTGGTGGAGGTTTTGAATTCGAAGCCGGACAGCACCAGGGGTTGTTATTGTCAGGTGAGACAATGGTGGGCGGGCCAAGTTTCCGGGTCGGATATCCAGGAGAGTATTCAGTAGTAGTTGCAGTGGTAGAGGATGAGATTGTGGTTTCACGGTACTTACGGCGTTTAGGTTTGGTGGGTTGGGTTTGGATGCTGTGAGAAATTAATTTGGGTGGGAGTTGGTTATTTTTGGTGGGAAGTAATAATTAAAAAGTAGTTTTTAATAGAATAGAGATAAAGATAAAGAGTACCGCTGGAGTAGTTATTTAAAAAAAAAATAGAGAGTTGTTAAAAAGTGTAATTTAGAGATAAAGATAGAGATAAATTTAGACTACTGCTGGAGATAGCCTAAGGGAAAAGCTTTAAAGGGGAGCCTTATATTTAAATATTTATTAAATAATATTTAATTTTTTTTATATATTTATTTATTTAAAATCTTATTATGACTATTTTCATTACTTTCTTTTGGTTGTATAATTTCATTATCTTTCTAACTCTTTTTGGTGAATTTCTTGTTCATTTGTGAGATTTTTCATCCCAATTTTTTGTTGGGTTTTGTTTAATACTAGTAACAAATTTATCCATAAATCCTTTTTGATATTCAATATGTTTTTAAATTTTTCTCTGTTTTTGAAGTTTTTCTTATCCAGATTTATATTTTTTAGTAGACATTTATAACTAAAAAATATTTAAGAATAAATGAAACACAATTTATGATAGAAAACTATAATTTAACTAAAATAAAATTTCTAATATAGAGCAATAGAACCTGGTTTATCAAAAAGTAAAATTGCAACTTTACTAAATAATATGATCACTTCATATTCCAAACCTGCACAAATAAAAATTTATTTATCACATAATTCAGTAAATTAAATAAAAATGACTATCCTGAATAGTAAATACAAATGAAATAACCATGGTTTTAAAAACCGGACCGGACCGGCCGGTTCAACCGGTTTAACCGGGGACCGGTGTTTAATCCGGTTCGGTTCTCTAAAAAAACCGGAAATTTAGAAAAATTAATCAAAAACCGGAAACCGACGGTTCAACCGTGAAAACCGCGAACCGGCACGGTTGAACCGGTTATGGCCCGGTTCAAGGATTTCCAAAACTCACCGTATTAAGGCCCAAAACTACAAAATCTCGATCTAAATCTCACTCATTTCAACCTTTTCTCTCTCTCCTTCTGACTCTCAATCTCAATCTCACTCACTTTCACTCTCATCGGTCTCGATCTCGATCTCCGGCATTCACGGTCTCGCACAGATAAAAGAGTTGAGGTTTTGACTTTTGACGTCGGGGGAGACAAGATCGACACTGGAGAGGATGAAATCAGCACTGGAAAGAAGAAAGCAACGCCGGCGTACGTCTTGGTGATGTCCATTGAAGCCACTTTTTGACGTGGCTGTGGAGGTGGTGTACAAATGACGATCTTTGTGGAGAGAGAAGCTTGATCTTGATCTTGCTTTGTTGTGAGAGAGAGAGACGCTGAAGGTGTAAAGCTTGATCTTGCTTTGTTGTATAAAAGAAGACGAAGACTGTAAAGACTAAAAGAATGAATGCAATGTGTTTTTATTATATGTTGACCAAGAGATAAGGTATTGGGTTATGATGTACAGTTGAGATTGCATGGTGGTTGTAGATATTTTATGAGATTGTGTATCCAGAAAGTTCTATTGGGTTAAGTCTCTTTTGACGGCAACTCTTTGGGGAGATGAGTCGGCAATTGGCAAGAAAAGGTTTTTTACTTTTATAAATTCCTCTTAGCTGGCTAGCACTTGCAGCTTGCTATGCTAATCTAACCATGTGGTCACATATAGTGTTGAGTGCTCCTCCATTGAAATAATGCCACCTCATGTGTTGAGATGGTAAGGAATTAAGGATGGCATTTCACATTTGTATCATGCAATCGGCTAGTTTGTAGCTAGTATTTACATTTATGGTGTTATTTTTTTGTTGAATGAAACATTTTTTGGTGTTTGATGTATGTATTTTTTACCCAAAAATATATTTCAACAATAGAACAATGTGGGGATATTTTTTTAAAAATATTATAAATGTTATATTTATTTATATAATTTTAAAATTATTAATTAAATTATTTATGACGTCACCGGTTCGACCACCGGTCCGACCCCGATCGGACCACTAGTACGGGAACCACTCCCTTTTCCGGTTCTCTCCCCGGTCCGGTTTTTAAAACCATGGAAATAACCTAACTTAAATACAAAAGAAAAGAAAAAAAATTACACATCAAAACGTAAATGAGAAGATAAGGATAAAAAGTAAAAAGATTGGCTTGGCATTTGGCAGAGGATAAGGAAGAAATTATAAAAAGGTAGTTTAGCAAAACATAAATAAAAAATAATAAAAGGGTGGGTCAGAGTCACGTTGATATTATTAATGTCGATTTTAATTTTATTTAAGAATGTTGTTAAAAATCGTGTCTATTTATTTTCTTCATTCTCTTTGCTATTAATTGTGTTTTGGGCCACTTGGGTATTCGGTCAAGTGGTAATCCTCTTTTTAAAAAACTCCTCTATAAAGATATGAGTTCGATTCCTGAAAACTTTAAAATATACGTATGTGTGAGTTTAAATTATAATTTTTATCATATTTCCCAAAAAAAAATTATGTTTTGGGATACGGGTGTTTTTTGAATACAGGAAAGATTTTATCTTCTGAACTTATTTTAAAAGAAAATGTATTTTATTGCCAATAAAGTTGTGCCTTATTATTATTATTTTTTTTGTCGTAAGTATAGCCTATATATATATATATATAAATTAATTAGTTGTGGGCCTTCTTTTATTTGCGGCCTTATAAAGGCAGCTATATGCTCCAGCCGGCTCTGATCCTGACAAACACCAGGACAAATATCTGTTGACGATTCTAACCTTAATTTGAAAATGTCTTCTTCTTCTTACTATTCAAAAAAAAAGAAAAGTCTTTTTTAATTTTCTTCCTACCGCGTTCCAGATAGTCTTATCCTGATAAACACAAGGACAAATATATGTTGACGATTCTAACCTTAATTTTCACGTGCCAAAGAATAATAAACATTATACCGCGTATGAAACTCATAGTCCAATTTCTTAATATCCATATGTCTATATAACTAAGTGCTTAGCCACCATAACCATCACATTAAAATTAAGTCCTATTCCTATTGGCTATAGCTTGCTTTTCTCTCTAACTACCAAAATGTTGAAACCACAGCTTCACCACTCAAACTCCACCCAAATCCCATTCCTATTGCACAAGCCATTCATCCATGGCAATGGTAATGCTTCATTTCCCATCTCAATGCACTCATTCCGTACAAAAAACAAACAAAATGTTCGAGTCGTCCGGTTCAGTAACTCTAGCAACATAAAGGCGGTAGCAAGCTCTACCGAGAAGTATGTTTCCGTGAAAGCCGTTGTAACTGTGAAACGTACTGTTACTGGGTTTTTCTCAAACCTTGGGATAGAACGAGGCCTAGATGATATAAAAGACTTACTTGATAAAACCCTCCTCTTGGAGCTCGTTGACACAGAGCTTGATCCTAGTAAGTATTGGTGCAAGAAAAGTATATGCCAATAATTTAACAATTATTATAAAACGTAAATTTGAAGACTTTTGTGGTTTTTCCCTTCCATTTTTATGTATGAGAATTTTCTCCTTCTTTTTTAACGCTTAGTTTAGGTTTGATTCTTTAATTTTTACTTTTCTTTCCTCTTTTTATTTTTTTAATGAGTATACAAATGAAATTTTGATTCCAGCTATCAACAATTCTTAACTACATCCTTTTTCCAACTTTCATATATTTTTGCATCAATATTTTTAATTTTTTTATCTTTTCTTTGAACAATACATACAAGAACATACTAGATACTCTCATGACATGCCACAATATCTTTATTGTTTGTGAGATATGTTTTTGAGTTTAGTCCTAACATAATTATTGAGAAATGAAAAATATCAGCAAACCAGGTTATATCCGACCCCAAGTTTTTTTTGGAAATGCTCCAAATTCCTCTATATTCAAGGAAAAATATATAGACGACTCCCTCAAAAGTTTGCATAATTTTTGTATAATCCCACAAATCTTAAGTGCATTTCCATTCTTTCGAGTAATTATTAGGTACCTGGGAAGTATACACTAATAAATATAACAATATATAAGTCTAAAGCAATAACAAATTGTATAACATTTTTTCACAATTGATGAAGTGATAAGTTGTGATTGATGTAAAATAAAAGTGATATTGATAGTGGTCTCAATAAAAGTAATGATGCACTAATCATAATTTATCATCTCAATAAGTTCTAGAAACAATATAAAATTTATTATGTCTATAACATTGTTGTAAAAATAAACCACATAATACAATAATTAACTTTTTCATATTTATTTTTTAATTTTATATTAAATGACTTGTATTTATTAGTGTGGAGTAGTATGTCACTTTATTCTAATACCTAATAAATTTTCATAATTTCATTCCTAATGGAAACGCTTTAAATGTTTAAAATACTGATTTCTCGCTGCTTATAGATAGAAACATGTCCCACCTACTAACTGATAGAAACAATATATCAATCACTAAACACAAAAGATATAGGGTTTATTTTTCCATTCTCATCTCTCTTCCAAATGTCAATATGTTTGTGAGTTATTTGGTCTTTGTTTATTATGTATGTAAGAGAGAGAGAGAGAGAGAGAAATTATCATCTTGTGAATTTTCAAGAACATAATGCCTTAGACATTAAAATGACAGAATCTAGCAGTCCTTTCCAAATGGTCCCTAAGAGCATTCTTATCAGTGTTAACATTTGGGCGAAAACAGCAAAAAAGGGGGAGGAGGCAGCAAAAACGCGGACCATCAGCCTTCCCAAACTATTGAAAATGGGTAATTGATGAACAGTGGCTCCCTCATATGAGGGAGCCACTGTTCATCAATTGAGGGAATAAAGAAGATATTTTTTTAGTGTAATAGTGTTTTTTTGTAGTGTAGTATTTTGGGAGTTGTGAAAAAATAAAGTAAAATAATAAAGATATATTAAAAAATAGAATAGTAAAGTTAAAATAGGGAGTCTGGTGTAGTAGTGCTTTAGCTATTTGAGCAAAAGTGGGTTTTTTAGAACCAAATTGGCAAAAAAATAGGGAGTCTGATAAGAATGCTCTAATGGGCCCAATAAACAGAGATATAGAAAATGACAAGTTGATAACGACTATAAGTATATATGGTCCCAACTAAATAAACTCTAAATACAACGTTAAGTTATGTTAATTTTTTTTAATTTGCTACGTACAAAGTACAAAGTTAGGTTATATAGGTTTAAGTATATCAATGGATTTCCTCAAAAAAAAAAAAAAAAAAAAGTATATCAATGGAGGATTATATACATACGTGTATAATTTTGATGAAAGATCATATACATACATGTATAATTAATTATGAAAGCTTTTGTGTAAGCATTAAAGACTACATACATTGAACTATAATGATGTGACTATTTATGTTAACTATTTCTAATATATTTTTATTTTGAAAGAGACGGGATTAGAGAAGGAGACAATCAAAGGGTACGCACATAGAACGAGCCAAGAGAAGGATGTGGTGAAGTATGAGTCAAGTTTTGAAGTTCCAATAGACTTTGGGGAGGTTGGGGCCATTTTTGTGGAGAATGAGCACCACACGGAGATGTATCTGCAAGATATTGTCCTCGATGGCTTCGCTAATGGCCCCGTTCATGTCAATTGTAATTCATGGGTTCATTCCAAGTATGACAATCCACAGAAGAGGGTCTTCTTTTCTAACAAGGTTAGCCACTTTGAAGCATTAATTAGTCGTTTAATTTACTTGTTGAATATAAGCAATTAAGTATATATATATATATATACACGCGTGTGTGTACACTCATGTATGTTAAAACAAAT
Source organism: Fagus sylvatica (assembly GCA_907173295.1). Classification (NCBI taxonomy): domain Eukaryota; kingdom Viridiplantae; phylum Streptophyta; class Magnoliopsida; order Fagales; family Fagaceae; genus Fagus; species Fagus sylvatica. The sequence goes on along the minus strand of OU015770.1, from coordinate 3,543,457 downwards.
ATAGATGCATTATGTACACATTGGTAAACGTGCTTGCCCAGGTTTAATATGCAAAAGTAAGCTTGATAATTAGACTTAAACCTAATTTACAATTATTTTAGTTTAGGTTAGGAGGCCAAGACACATGGGTGCTATATATATGTTTTCTGAATCGTTAGCCTACCGGGTTTACTTATGGTCACTTCATCATTTTTTTTATTTAAAAATGTGGCAACAGTTGCAAAATTATTTTCTCTTTCTTCCACAAAACATATTTTAAAAGCTTTTTTTATTTGATTTTTTTTTTCCTTCTCCTGAATGGAACCTTTAAGAACCTTCACCCATTCCTTTTTTAAACACTTAAAATAATGGCATGACATTATAATAATTTTGCAAGAAAAACCTTTCAGAGTAACAATTTTCTACTTAACAGGGAATTGTTATTTTTGGCCAATATATGCAATTGTTTAAAGAGTTTGGGGGGCCAACTTGCAATTTTGTAATGGTCCTTTTTGACTTGGCTGACCAATCAAACTTTGGTGAAAATCTAATTAAACCTCTTTGCACAACCCAAGCGGCACACTCACAGCCATAAAATTTCAAATTTGATAACAAAGTTAAATGTAAAACTCAGGTAAGAATATGTTTGTGATAGCTGATTGATGGTAACGTCTCGTTTGTTTTCATAAAATTATTGGCCATATATGGCTTGTCATTTTCATATCTAATGTAGCAAAGCCATTGCCTCATTGGTTCAAGTCAACAATCTACGGATAGTGTTCGCATCTTTGAATTGAAGCTTATAATGGTAAAGCATTATCAATTTCTTATACACGTGAAACTGGTCCTTTTTTTTTTTTTTTTTCATGAAAAGTGGTACATTTTGAAGTCGAATTTGTCTGCTTGTTTGAAACATTAGCTGAATTCAGTTATTAAGTTTAACTAAGTTGTAGAATAATTAAAGGCCAATTAAACAATAGTTTATTCTTGTCCTAAATCTTAATTTCCAAACCCAATTGTTTATGACCAAAAAAAAAAAAAAAAATTGTTTACGGAATAAGTTTGGGTGTGACACAAATTGTTCTGAAATTGTATATATATTCTTTTCAATTTCTTTAAATAGTAGATTGTAAGTGAGAAAATAAAAGTAAAAACTCAGTTTCAGAGAGAATCAGTACATTGACCAGGAGGCATAATGCATGCATTATGGTCTTTTGCTTGTTTGAGTTTTTATTTTTATGAAAGGTTTCATTCTTCACTGTAGTCTTGTAATGTGTCTTTATTATTTCGACCGAATGAAATCCAAGGAAAAGCTTTTCCATCATAAAAGAAAGAGAAATAAATTTAATGTTAATAATGGGTTTACCTAAACGTAATTATTTACTGGTAGCAATTTGTATCTTAATTATTTATTGGTAGTTTATCTTATGTTGTTTTTTATGCAAACTTAGTTGTGTAAGTCTTGACCAAATTTGTTTCTCATAATAGTTGTTTTTCTTTTTGTAATTTTGATTCTCTCTCTTCCTCCCTTTGTGAGAGAGGCTTTGATTGAGGGATATTGCCGATTCTGATTAATGAATTTCTCCTTTTTGCGAAAAAAAAAATAAAAATTGTTACCTTAATTAAGGACTTGTAAAATAAGTTGTCCATCACAAAACTGTTTGCTTAATGACCAAGAGAAATATCAATTAGGAATTTAGGATCACAAATTTCCCCAAATTTATGTTCCATCCATCAGTCACTGAATCATTGTTAGATTTTTCAAGGCATAATTGGACCACTTGGGTGAAATATCATTTCCAGCCTGTTAACCAAGAGAAAAATTAAATGCAAGGATAGTTATGATGACAAGTTCCAAAATTCTAGCGAGATGTGGTCCACCGTTTGACTTTGAACTATTAATCTATCATGCTTTTTTTTTTGGATGAAAATATTAATCTATCATGCTAGTGTGATTGTGACCGCTCCCTTTAATCGGATTTTTTTTTTTTTAAAATGCAAGAAAGATAAAGTATCTACCATAAAAAGGGATAAAATATCACTTATATTCATTTAGCAAAGAAAAAATCACTTATATTCCCTCTCATTTTTTTTTATCCTAGGCATATCACTATCAGGATAAAGTATCTAGGATAAAGGGGAGAAAAAAAATAAAATATCACTTATATCCCCGATTTGTTTTTCTTAAGATATCCCTCTTGAGTCTTGACTAGATATGGTTCAATTGACATTCTCTTATATAAGTAAATGTGATTAGGTCTGGTGTAGCTTAATAGGTTCAGAATGTAATGTTTGATCTGTCCTCACTAGTGCTCTTTGGGGATTGCGGGCTTCTCTAGGGGAATAGAAATTAGTTTGGTTGCCTGCTTTATGATAACAAAAGTGTGATTAGAAATAAATAAAACCTAAGGGATGTCAATAGAATTGCATACATACAATTCATTTGAGGTTTTGATGAGAATGATAAAGTAATATTCCATGCATTTCACATATAAGAAAGGAATGTGATGTTGTCTCTTATAAAATCTTCATATTAATTTTATTTTTGGATTTTGACACTTACACATATGTTTGGTTTGGAACAGTCATACTTGCCATCAGAGACACCAAGTGGGCTATTGAGGTTAAGAGAAGAAGAGCTTGAGATTTTGCGAGGCAATGGCCAAGGAGAACGCAAGAGCTTTGAGAGGGTGTATGATTATGATGTGTACAATGATATTGGAGATCCTGATAGTAATATTGATCTTAAAAGGCCAGTGCTCGGGGGCAAAGAGCATCCATATCCTAGACGTTGCAGGACTGGACGCCCTAGATCTAGTACAGGTGATAAATTAATGTGCATTTGGATTAATTTTATTAAAAAAAGTGGAAATATAATTATATTTAAAAAGATTAATTTAAAAAAAATTATATATTATAATATAAAATTATAAGAAAATAAGTTAATCAAAACTGATCACCTCTTTGAATTATTATTATTATTATTTTTTCCTTTGATAGGCAAGACAAGGGACAATAATAATTCTTATCAAGAAAAGGGACGACGATGATGATAATAATAATAATAATTCTTTAGACATGACATGACACTTTTTTGTCTTTGATAGAAAGACATGACTAGACTACTTCCTATCATCACGTGGGATATGAAAAACAAAATGGATGACACATTACAAACCTCCTTTTGTGCTGCTAAGTTTTTTATAGTCTTGATTTTTTCACATTTAATAACGTAAATAGGGCCATTTTTACTATATTCATTTTTTTAATGGGTATAGAATTTTTAATAGGTAAAATATTAGATTTGATACTACTAATATTAAATATAACGGTAACAACGTCACGTATTAAACAAATTTTGATCAAATTATATTTGATATATTTTTTTTGTTGCAAAATTTTTGGTTTTGATTTTTATTTATTACTTAAATACGTATTATTTTAGCAACTAGTTTAATATATTACACAATTTAGTAAGTTTAGGTTGATATTAATTTCTTGATCATATATGGTTTGTTTTTGGTTTTTCAAATCCTGGCATTTAGAAGACTTTTTTTTTTTTCTTTTTCTAATATCATTTAGAAGACTTTCAATTTATGTTTCTCTGATATTTCATTTTCTGAAAGCTCCATCACGGACATGGAATGGCCTTCCAATCCAGTTTGGAGTCTGATGACAACCAATTATTTGGTTCCAAGTTAATGCATCGCATAGTTTGTCATCTTTCTTTCGAAAGCATTTGATTGCACTGCTGCACTCAAGTCAAATCCAATAATATAAAAACAAAAAAGACTATAAGTATAAGGTATTCTTTGTTAAAAATCAAGCATCGCTTCTCTCTCTCTCTTGAATATTCTCTAGAGCTTTCTAGAAATTTCTCTCTTTATCTAGAGATTTCTAGAAATTTCTCTAAGTCTCTCTAGAAGCTTCTCTCTAGAGCTTTCTAGAGTTTTCTCCTTCTCTCTAGAAATTTCTAGAACCCTCTCTAGAAATTTCTCTATCTTTCTAGAAGTCTCTACAAGATACCACTATCTAAAGACTTCCATACACAAGAATGTGCTAGAAGCTTGGTGAAGAGTTGATTTTGCCATTATGCAAGAATGTCCTAGAAACTCTCAAGCTAGTATAAATAGAGAGCAATGGATCTCATTTTGTAGAGTGAAGTATGAGTGAAGTAAGAGTGAAGTGAAGTGAAGTATTAGTGTAAAGTGTGAAGTGAAGTAAAGCAAAGAGTAAAGTCTTAGTGTGAGTGCTTAGGTGTCTAAAGAGTGAGGTGTGTACAAGTGGTCTTATATAAGAGTAAATGTGTTGTAAGCTAGTGTATTTGAGTGAACATAAATATTTGTAAAGTGTTTTCTTTGTGAGTTTATTCACTTCAAACTCAACAATCTGGTATTAGAGCTAGGCGGTCAGGGACTGTTTCTGTGGTGTTTATGGCAATATTTTTGGAGGTGCTTTTTTGCTCGTGCATAGTCTGGGACTGTGAAGCTCGTGGTCTGGGACCAAGCTTACTTAGTGGTGTGAGAGTTTTCACCAAGTCGCGATGGCAGAACTCCAAGCCGTTGGTAGCGTTAAAAAGCTCAACAACCAGAATTACAACACGTGGTCAACCTGCATGGAGTCATACTTGCAGGGGCAAGATTTGTGGGAGATTGTGGCTGGCAGCGAAACCACACCTCCTGACAATGATTAGGCTTCACGGAAGTGGAAGGTTAAAGCTGGGAAAGCTATGTTTGCGATTAAGACAAGTATCGAGAAAGAAATGTTGGAGCACATCAGGCGTGCAGACACACCAAAAGCAGCATGGGACACCTTTGCAACATTGTTCTCAAAGAAGAATAATGTGAGACTGCAGCTGCTCGAGAATGAGCTAATGTCAATAGCGCAGCGGAATATGACTATTACTCAATACTTCACCAAGGTAAAGTCTCTTTGTCGCGAAATCTCTGAATTAGATTTTGCATCAAATATTTCTGAATCAAGAATAAGAAGAATAATCATTCATGGGTTGAGACCCGAATATAGAAGTTTTATAACTGCTGTACAAGGTTGGCCAGTCCAACCATCATTAGTAGAATTAGAAAATTTGTTAGCTGACCAAGAAGCGATGGTCAAGCAAATGGTTGAGGTCTCACTAAAGAGTGAAGAGGAAGTACTCTTTAGCGGCAAAAACATAGGCCGACCCAAGGGAAGATTTAATGTAGGATCTAAGAAAAGAAATAATGAAAATATAGATAGAAAATATGAAAAAAGCCCTCAAGAACAAGGAGCTTAAGAACGTTGCGACAATAACGAGCGACGATCCACTGGATACAAAAATAACAATCTTAAGTGTTTCAATTGTGGAAAAATGGGCCACTTTGCTCGAGATTGTCAATTCAAGAGGAGAACAGCTAAAGGAAACACGGCGGCATTCACAAACCAAGAAGGTGATAGTGAAGAAGAATGAGATGCCGAAGCATCCTTTTCCATGATAAAGCCTATTGAAGAAGAAGAGATGGCAGCAACTTCCATCGTGGAAGAAGACAAAAAGATGGCGCTTGCAGTGGCCAATCCAAAACAAGTCAATTATAGAGAAGATTGGATCGTTGACTCAAGATGCTCAAACCATATGACTGGCGACAAGGAAAAATTGCAGAACATGTCCAAGTATAAAGGTAAGAGAGTAGTAACGGCTGACAATACAAGGTTGCCAATAGCTCACATTGGTGAAACGTTGATTACACCTCGCTTCAATGCTGAGCAAGTACCTCTAGAGCAAGTATATCATGTGCCTGGAGTAAAGAAAAACCTGCTTTCAGTTGCACAACTAGTGGATTCAGGTAACTGGGTACTGTTTGGTCCAAAAGATGTTAAGGTGTACAAGGAGATAGTAGTTATCGGTACACCAACGATGGAGGGCCAACGAATGGAATCTGTATACGTAATGTCAGCAGAGTCAGCATATGTGGATAAGACACGAAAGAACGAAACTGTGGATCTTTGGCATGCAAGATTGGGGCACGTTAGCTATCATAAACTGAAGGTAATGATGAACAAGTCTTTGGTCAAAGGTTTACCTCAATTGGAGTGTCGTGAAGATACAGTTTGTGCTGGATGTCAATATGGGAAGGCACATCAACTACTGTATCAGGAGTCAAAGTTTAGAGCCAAGGAGCCACTAGAGTTGGTCCACTCATCCAAGGCGATGGAAGAAATACAAATTTTTGAAAATGAAGGTGAGCCAGAGTCTAGAGAAATAACTCAAAGTCCTTGCCAGACCAGTGTTCACCAATGGACACCAAAGGAGGATCGACCAAGGCGACAAGAAGTTATAGAAGAAGAAGAAAGTCCACAACCACAACTTAGAAGGTCAATGAGACATCATAAAGCTAATCACAGGTATGCAAATGCAATCCTTACAGAGGACCAAGTTGCAGACATACTCACTAAAGTCCTCAACACAGCTAAGTTTCAGAAAGCAACTTGGAATTTCGACCCAAGCGGAATTGAGAGAGAGTCAGTGTTGAGGGGGAGTGTTAAAAATCAAGTACCGTCTCTCTCTCTCTCTAGAATCTTCTCTAGAGCTTTCTAGAAATTTCTCTCTTTATCTAGAGATTTCTAGAAATTTCTCTAAGTCTTTCTAGAAGCTTCTCTCTAGAGCTTTCTAGAGTTTTCTCCTTCTCTCTAGAAATTTCTCTATCTTTCTAGAAGTCTCTACAAGATACCACTATCTAGAGACTTCCATACACAAGAATGTGCTAGAAGCTTGGTGAAGAGTTGATTTTGCCATTATGCAAGAATGTCCTAGAAACTCTCAAGCTAGTATAAATAGAGAGCAATGGATCTCATTTTGTAGAGTGAAGTATGAGTGAAGTAAGAGTGAAGTGAAGTAAAGCAAAGAGTAAAGTCTTAGTGTGAGTGCTTAGGTGTCTAAAGAGTAAGGTGTGTACAGGTGGTCTTATATAAGAGTAACTGTGTTGTAAGCTGGTGTATTTGAGTGAACATAAATATTTGTAAAGTGTTTTCTTTGTGAGTTTATTCACTTCAAACTCAACATTCTCAGGCACCTTTTTTCCCTTATGATAAAAGTATTCCATCCTCACCAATGGTGGTGGAGTCAATTTTTCTACAATGACTCAAACTTCAAAATAAATTAAATAATTAAATACAGTGGTTTGATAAAAATTCCTATTTTAAATCATTATGAAAGTGTTTATGTGTGATTCCTCATCATCAATGATAACAAAAAAATCTCTCAAATATAAATTCAACAAACTATCAGTCTATCACCCATTACACAACTAATTCTTTACAATATTTATTACAAAAAAAACCTCTTTTTACAATTATAGCCAATATTGGTACAATCAAGGCCTGTAGCAAACCATAATCTAACAAGAAATATACTTATAAAAAAAAAAATCTAACAAGAAATATAAAATGAGAGAAGATAGTGGAGGTTAGAGTTTCACTTGATTCGGTTATGTGAGTCTATATCCACATGATAAAGCCTAATAGACTACATCTTTATTAATCTCTCAGTATACAATGTTTTTGGATGAATCACAATGTGTTAAGAGATAACATTTGGATGGATTACAATGTGTTATGAGATGTCCTATTTATACATAAAACTATTAATACAACTATGATATTTAACCAATGTGAGATTCCTTAAACAAGGCCTTACTGTATCGGTGTTTGCTCGGTTTTCTTTTAGAAACATATCTATGATTGATTAAAAAAAACTTGATCAACCTTAACACTTTTTAAACAATCAAGGCCAATTTTACAAGTAAATACACCAATAGTTACACTATCGTGTTTATTTGGGTACTGTGTGAATAAAAATAAAATATGTTCACCAAGTGGCAGGGTTCTTAAGGAAAATCCAGCAATAGTTAAACAATCAAGGCCATTTTTCTTGGGTTTAAGGAAAATCAAAATAAAATATCATTACTGTGTGAATTTACTACCCCTAGCTCCAATTTTTTTATTATTTTTTCTGATCCGAAGAACATTTGCTTTGTATGTAGATCCATTGTCAGAGAAAAGAAGCAGCAGTGTATATGTTCCAAGGGATGAAAAATTTTCGGAAATAAAGGAGTTAACATTCTCAGCCAAGACAATATATTCAGTGTTGCATGCATTGCTACAATCTTTAGAGACTGCTATCATTGATGCTGACCTTGGATTCCCCTACTTCACAGCCATAGATTCACTTTTCAATGAAGGGATTAACTTGCCAGCCCCTAAAACCCTAAACGTAAGCCAAGGATTTTTCACAAGCCTCTTGCCCAGGCTATTCAAGGCTACCAGTGATACAGAAGAAAATTTGTTGCGGTTTGAGACCCCAGAAACAATGGACAGTGAGAAAAACATGCACATAAAACTTATCATTGATTAACCCCCCCTCCCCCACCTTCTTTTTTTTTTTTTTTTTTTCCTATTACTGTTTCTCTAAATATATAGTGGTTGTTGCACATATATGCAGGAGACAAATTCTTTTGGTTTAGGGATGAGGAATTCGCTAGGCAGACTCTTTCTGGTCTCAACCCCTATAGCATTCAGTTGGTCACGGTATGATACTATGATTTGTAGGCATTTACAATGAAAAGATTGAGCATAAGCATTCATACATTATACATACACATATGATATGTTAAATGACTGATTGTCCCAAATAGTGAGAATTTAATCACTTAACAATTATTCCAACACTCCAATTCACATGCGAATTTATATTCCCCTCAATATATAAGTAGGGCCTAACATGTGGGATTTTTCGAACTTATGATTACCTATTTTGATATCATAATAAATTATCGATTATCCCCGAAACTTATGTTGTTAGGAAATTATTAATTTAATCACTTGATCAGTATTCTAATATCATATATACACAAACATATTTTCTTTTCAGCAAGCTTACCAAAAAAAAAAAATCAAAGTTATTGGAAAAAGATGAGAAATATAAGTTATTAGAAGATATATATAATCATGAACACAGATATATATGGTTTAGGAGTTAACTAACACATCAAGTAAAATGCATAAAAATAAATTTTATTTGAAAGCAGCAAAATAAAGTATTTCCTTGCAAAAATTATGTTCGAACATGAATGTCATGCAATACCAACTGAATAATGCAGGAATGGCCACTAAAAAATAAACTCGACCCAAAGATCTATGGCCCACCAGAATCAGCAATCACTACAGAAATAATTGAGCAAGAGATAAAAGGTGACATGAAGGTTCAGGAGGTAAAACAATATCATTTTTAGTAAATTGTAAACATCATGACAATATATAATCATTTCTCTCTCTAACATAAATTTTGTTAATTGAATCCATGTAGGCCATAAAACAGAAGAAGTTGTTCATTCTAGATTACCATGATCTATTATTACCATATGTGAGCAAAGTAAGACAAATTGAAGGCACAACTCTGTATGGATCACGAACGCTGTTCTTCCTAACCCCAGATGGCACATTAAGGCCATTGGCCATTGAGTTGACTCGGCCACCAATTGATGGGAAGCCACAGTGGAAAGATGTCTACACACCCTGTTGGGATGCTACTAGTGTCTGGCTTTGGAGGCTTGCCAAGGCTCACGTGCTTGCCCATGATTCCGGTTATCACGAACTTGTTAGTCACTGGTATGTTCCAATTTTAAATTTTGTTTAGCATTTGTTCATCTATATGTGAAAGGAGCATTATTGTTAGCTAATTTAGTGTCTAGACCTCAAGATCTAATCTTAATTAATTAATTACCTTTAGAAAAGTTTGGGGGTCTTGTACATTTCTCTTTCTGAATGTTTGATGTGAACCTTACCATTATACATTTCTCTTTTAGAAGTTTTGAGTTTACTACCTTTGGACTTAAAAAAGACTCTCTCTATTTCATTTGAAAGGAAGATTACAATTAAGATTTCATTTTTTTTGGATTTATTGTGTACAAAATTTTTAAATGACATGACATTAAATTAAATACACATTTATATTTATAATATTTAATTTGACTACTATTTAATTTGATCCATTTCAATTTGATAACCGTTTTGTTCCATTTCCCATTAACCCTATATGATATTGGGTGGTGGGTACCCTAAATGAGACTTGACCTAAATTTTGGGGTGAGCTCCTTTTCTAAACTAGTATATTTAAAAAAGTGAAAAATAATGTACATCAACAACAAACAAGCCAAGTCTTGAAATTTTAAATATTTGAGTGGCCTTTAGAAATTAATAATTTATTAACAAGGGAAATTCTTCATCTCTTTTGCAGGCTAAGAACTCATTGTGCTACTGAGCCTTATATAATTGCGACAAATAGGCAACTCAGTGAGATGCATCCAATCTATAGATTGTTGCACCCTCATTTTCGGTACACTATGGATATTAATGGTCTTGCTCGATTAGCACTTATCAATGCCGGAGGGATCATTGAGACCTCATTCTCGCCTGGTAAATACTCTATGGAGTTTAGCTCGGTTGCTTATGACAAACAGTGGCAATTCAATTTGCAGGCACTCCCAGCTGACTTAATTAGCAGGTAAATTTGAAAACTAATATTTTAGTCACAACTTATATGTAGTTGTTCATAACAAGCAAGTGAAATCAAAACCTTAATCCCAAAACTTTGAGATCGGTTATGAATCTTCAATAGACTAAAACATTTTAAATTGTGACTAAAGCTCTTCTAATTCACCATGCATGTTTACCAACTTCTTGATTTTTCTACTTTCCAGGGGAATGGCTGTTGAGGATCCAAATGCTCCACATGGCCTGAAGCTCACAATTGAGGACTACCCTTTTGCCAATGATGGGCTCCTCCTTTGGGATGCCATCAAAGAGTGGGTTGATGACTATGTCAACCATTACTACCCAAACCCTAGCCTTATAGGGTCTGATCAAGAGCTCCAAGAATGGTGGACAGAGATCCGAACTGTAGGTCATGGTGACAAGAAGGACGAACCGTGGTGGCCAGTCCTGAAAACCCCAAAAGACCTAATCGAAATCATCACAACAATCATATGGGTGACATCCTGTCACCATGCTGCGGTGAACTTTGGACAATACGCTTATGGTGGTTATTTCCCTAACCGACCTACCATTGCTAGAACCAATATGCCCGCTGAAGAGCCTTCTAAAGAGTTTTGGGACAATTTCTTGAAAAAGCCTGAAGGTGCACTCTTACAATGCTTCCCTTCAAAAATTCAAGCAGTAAAGGTAATGGCTATTTTGGATGTGCTATCAAATCATTCACCGGATGAGGAGTATCTAGGGGAGAAAATAGAGAAAGCATGGGATGAGAACCCAATTATAAAGGCAGCCTTTGAGAACTTTAATGGGAGGTTGAAGGAGCTTGAGGGGACTATTGATGAGAGAAATGCCAATAGGGATTTGAAGAACAGATGTGGAGCTGGGGTTGTGCCATATGAGCTCTTGAAGCCATTCTTAGAGCCTGGAGTGACTGGAAAGGGAGTTCCCTATAGCATTTCTATTTGAAGTTACAAATGTACGTGTATTTTGCAAGTGTAGATCATCGATTAAGAACTTTGTCACATGGCAATTAAATTTGGACAAAAAATTAACTTGGAATTGCTCAACTTCAATGGTAAGAACTTAGTTATTTTCATTTTGTTTAATGAATACATACGTTGTGGGAGCCAAGATTTTAATTGTGGTGGACAAGATTTTTTCTTTTAAATGAAAGCAAAATTAATTTTAAAATGTTAATTCATTTGTTGTCCTGATGCCTTCTCATATTGTGAAAGGAGGCCTTGTATTCGAGTGACATCATCTGTGGAAGCCTTGCAAAACAGTAAAGAATCATCTGCAAAGAATAGATGGGTGATTTTTGGCCCACCTCTACTAATTGAGACCCCTTTTAGTGTACCTGCAATTTTTTCTTTTTGGATTAAGGAGTGAAATCCCTCTGCACACAAAAGAAACAGGTAAGGAGATAGGGGGTCGCCTTGGCGAAGGCCCCTGGAGGGTTTAATATAGGCATGTGGTTCCCCATTTACAAGAATGGAATAAGAAACAGTGGATATACATTCTAGCATAATTGTTATCCATTTATTATGGAATCCCATCTTCTGCATGACCCCCTTCAAATACTTCCACTCAACTCTGTCATACGCCTTACTCATATCCAGTTTCATCACCATTGAGCCTATTCTCCCCGTCCTCTGATGTTGCTTATGGTGTAAGGTCTCAAAAGCTACTAAGATATTATCAGTAATCAACCTCCCTGGGATAAATGCATTCTGTGATTTAGAGATAATAGTGGGCAATAAGGTTTTGAGTCTGTTTGCCAGGACCTTTGAGATGAGTTTATAGATGACATTGCATAAACTTATGGGCCGGAATTCCATCACTTCTTCTGGGTTTTGAACTTTCGGAATGAGGGTGATATAGGTGTGGTTTATGGCTTTTAAGATTTTCCCCGAGTTGAGACAAGTGAGTACAGCTTTTGTTACATCCTTTCCTATGAGATGCCAATATTTTTAGTAAAATATTGGAGGCAAGCCGTCGGGTCCTGGGGATTTTAGGGGGGCCATCTGTTTCAAGGCTATATCAACTTCTGTAGCTGTGTACTCCCTGGTAAGTTGACTGTTCATCTCCTCAGTGACCACTTGTGGAATATTTTTCACTACTTCCTCAACCTGTTCGAGGTTAGCAGTCTGGAAAATAGAGTTATAGTACTCAACCAACAAGGGTGGTACCTGAGCATAAGATGTTGTCCACTGACCATCACGGATCCTTAGCTGAGTGACACGATTTCTGCGCTGTCTTTGTGTTGCTCGACAGTGGAAATAGCGAGTGTTTCGATCCCCTGCTTGTAACCATTCTGCTCTTGATCGCTGTCTCCATAATCTCTCTTCTTTGGCCAACAAACTGTGGAGCTCCCCTCTTAATTTGCTAACTCGGTGATGATCTCGGCCCTGCATTGAATTTTCCTCAGCTTGTCTCAAGAGCCGTTTCACTTCCTTGATTTGAGCTTTAATGTTACCGAAGTTATTTCGACTCCATGAACGGAGGCTCCGCCTGCAATCATGAATTTTTTGCCATACTGTTTACATAGGGACTCCAACTACATTTTTCTTCCATGAGGCTTCAATTACCGCTTCACACCTTTGATCCGAAGTCCATACTTCTTCAAAGCGGAAGGGTTTCTTTGATGGTAGTGTGACCGGCTCTGTGCTCACCTAAATGGGTTTATGGTCAGACCACCAACCCTTCAGATGAAGAACTCGAGCAGATGGGAATTGCAGGAGCCATATCGGGGTTGCCACAGCTCGGTCTAGTCGTTCCCATGTCATATCTCTTGGCCTGTTGTTTGTCCAAGTGAATTTTGGTCCTGCAAAACCAAGATCCACAAAGCCGCATTCATCCAAAACATCTCGGAATAACTGCATTTGACGTTCCGATCTATTGTGTCTCCCATGCTTCTCTTCAATCCTCACTAGTTCATTGAAATCCCCCATGCAGCACCACGGTAACTTAAATTGAACATTGAGTCTTCGAAGCAAATTCCACGATTCTTTGCGTTTATGAGTTTCAGGGGCTCCGTAAAAACCCGTGAAACGCCATGCATTAGGTTGGTGTTCATTCACTATGGCATCAATATGGGAATGAGAAAAACTGTAAACTCTAAGCTCTACTTCCTTCTTCCAAAAGAGCCAAAGGCCTCCTCCCTTATTCCTACTCTGGGCAATGAATTTATTCTTGAACTGTAATTGACAACGAAGTCTTTCCAACGGACCTTCATCCTGCCATGTCTCTATCAAGAACACAACAGAGGGATCTTGAGCACGTACTAAACGTGCAATTTTCTGAACTGTACGTGGGTTCCCAAGCCCACAACAGTTCCAAGCTAGGCAATTCATGGCTGACGGCGGGGCTGCACCACAGCCTCCGTCGATATGGAGCTATCATTTACTCCGCATTGTTTCTTAGAGAAGAGAAAACCGGGATCGTTATCCTTTAGTAAGCTGGAAGGTCTTTTTATGTGGACTGGGTCAAGTGGTCTGTCCTCCGAAATACTTTAGGCTCGAGCTAGCTTTTTCCAAGATTTTTTCCTCGGATTTATTTTTGTCCCCTCAAATGTGCCAAATCTTTATTAGTGATATCACCCAAGACTGCACATGGGTTCTACTGTGTGGGAGACAAGCTGGATTTGGAGGAAGTCAGAGGTTTTGAAAGACTTTCCATACTAAGGGAGAAATAATTTAAAGCATTATCAATATCCCGTAATTGGCTCTCAAAATTCTACTCTTGCCTTATTACGTCCGAAAAAATTGGTGCAAATCCCGGATTTTCCTCTAGGTCCATGTGGGTTGGGTGGTTGTCGTGATTTGGTTGGTGGTGGTCAGCCGGAGTAGCTGTTTGTGGTGGATGGGGTGAGGTTTTTTCTGGTGGAGATGAGATAGTGAAGTGGCGGGTCGATGAAGTATGGGAGGATGGGGAAGGTGGAATGATAATAGGGGTTGGGGAATTGGATTGTGTTTGGGTTGTAATGGGGTTAGCTGATGGTGATGGTGGTGTTTTGGCTTTTGTGGGGGGTGGTGGTTTGATAATGCCTTCAATTTTTATTTCCATTTTCCTCCATGATCTTTCATTCGATGCTCTCAGCCAGGATCTAAACTGTTGATCCTCTATGTGCAATGTCTCTTGATTCCGCAGCCAATGTGGGCAATCTTTGTCACTATGTGTTACAAGTCCACACCAGTAGCAAAAGTTTGGAAGTCTTTCATATTTGAAAGAGATCCAAACTTCTCTACCCTTCTCCAACTTTGCTATTCTACCCCTGCATAAAGGTTTATTGATATTCAAACTTACCCGGACACGCATGGCTTGGCCTCCATCTGCTGCTTTGTCTCCCTTTGTAACGTGAGTGATTTTCCCCAGGGAGGAACCAAGGATTTTGGCCACCTTATGATTCATCCTACGAACTGGTAAGGATGCCAGGTTTGGCCACCTTATGCATTCATCCTGCGAACTGGTATGCCATGGAGTTGCACCCAAAAGGAGGTCTTTGTGAACGCGACCTCTTCGATGGCTTCATCCTCTTCAATCCATTGGAGAATAATTAAGTACTTGTCATACGCCCACGGTTCTCCCAGAATGACTCTCTCCCAATCAACTTCATCTTCAAAGACAAAAACCAGCTTGTTGTTGTTCATGTCACGGATTGTAAACCCATGATCAGTTCTCAATGAAACCATGTGAGCTTGAAATAAGTTATAAAAATTATTTAGGTTTGATCATATAATCATGTGTCCATGTATTTATTTGCTTTTTATTTTAAGTATCATTTATTTTATTTTTGGATGGAAACATGATCCATATGGTAAATATAAACATGAATCGTGTTTTATAAAAATTGGACTATATTCAACTTATGCCAAAAGAAAAATTACATTATATTAAATTTTAATTATCCTATGTAAATACTTTCTTAGTTATTTTTTTAAACAAAAAAGTAGGATCTATTCTAAATCCGATTCGTAAAGTCTCTTTATCGATCTTGCCTACAACATTTTGAACTACAAAAAAAAAAAAAAAAAAAAAGTAAAAGGAATCAAAATTAATTTAGATTTTATTTTCAATAATTTTTTTCATGTTCAGACAAGGAGAACTTTTCCCATAAACCTTCTAGAGATTCCATTGGTTTGAAAAACCTTGTTTACCAGTTTTCAAGATGGAATAGTAGAGAAGACTAAATACACACAAACAAACAAAACTGAAAATCCTACACGGGAAACTTGTACACAGACAATGACTACTTTACTGACGGCTAGGGGACAAAGTGTCATTCCTTAGGTTAAGTGACCTAATAATAGTACCTAGTCCATTCAGGAGAAATAGGCGAAGCTAGATTTGAGTTTTTTTAAGAGGCAAGCAATTATAAAATATTATCCGAAGAATAATATCTATTATATTTCATTATTACTAATACATAAAATATGTTTGTAATATCATTTTCTCATATGTAATTAAAATATTTATAAGTCTTTTCATAACTTATATATCACTAAGATTTCAAATCCACGCAATTGCAGCAAGAATTGCAAGGGATGTGAGAGAGAGAGATTTTACTTACACTTACATCACTTTATCATTTTAGTATAATATCAATTTAACATTTCAACATTATTATGAAATTATTGTAAAAATGTTAAGTTGATAGTTTTATTTTATTAATAGCAAACAATCCATCATGTCCTTTCCAAATACACAACGCAGTTGCTCAGCCAAAATGGACTTATGCGGTGCTAACTACTCCTCACGTCCATGTGATTAAGTCCTTTATTCTCACGATTTTGAAAGCAAAATTACAAAATTCAATATGTCGTTTGAAAACGATTGGGATACGTCATACATGGAACATGTGGCTCCTAGAGGTTGTCGTTATCTAGAGGTTATTCAGGATCAATTAATTGGAGCTTGTGGTTGTTTAATGCTGAGTTGTTTTTTCAGTGAGTTAGTTGCAGGGCGGCTCAAGGAATTTTGGGGCCTAAGGGAAAAGCTTTAAAGGGCCTATTTTGTATTAATGTTTTTTTTTTATATATTTATTTATTTAAAATCTTATTATGACTATTTTCATGGTTTATAAATTTCATATTTTTTAATCTTTTTGGAGTTTCCCTTTTTGAGATTTTTTATACTTTTATTTATGGTTTTTACTTTATAATTTAAATTTTTTATGTTTTTAATTTTTTTATTTTTTATATTTTTTAGTAGACATTTATAACTAAAAAATATTTAAGAATAAATAAAACACAATTTAGATACTATAACTATATTTAACTAAAATAAAATTTCAAATATAAGCAAATAGAACCTTCAAAAGCAAAATTGCAATAAAAATTTATATCACATATATTCAAAATTACAAAAAAATTATATTTATAAATAATCAGTAAATTAAATACAAAATAAAAGAAATAAATTAACACACTTAAGAAAATAAAAGAAAAAATTACTTCAAATTTCGAAATGAGAAGATAAGGTTTAAAAACATAAATAAAAAATAATAAAAATTATCAAAAATTTTAAACATGTAGATTTTAATTTTATTTAAGAATATTGTCTGATTTTAATTTTATTTATTCCAATTGCTGATTTTTTTTATTCATATTTTTTCTTTTTATCTTCTTGTATTTTAATTGAAAATAGTATTAAAGATTTTAATTGACCTTTTTTTTAAATTTTTTGTCGTTGTATATTAATATATATATGAGATAAATTATAGTTAAATATATATATAAGATAGGTTGAGTTACACTGTTTTTTTTTATCGTAGATTTTTTAATCGTAGATTTTCTATAAGATCTAAGGATTAATGTCCATGTCATCGTATATCGTTCAAAGGCCCCTTGCAAGAAGTTTTTTAAAAAAACGTAGAAGAGGAAATATGAGGGTACATGTACGGTAGGCAAATTGCAAGAGAGTTTAGAACTAGTGAATTGGTGGAAGCATCTGTTAGATATATAGATCACAATACAAGAAGAAAGTTTTCAATTGTACATTTTGCAAGCAGCAAGTAGCTCCCCTTTGGCATATTACCATAAAATCTCTATTTCATGACTATACAAACAAAATGCAATATTTGAAGGAATGAGTCTACTTTCATTTAAGCCAATATTTGAACTTCTTTAAGCCCGCATTGTTTCTCTTGAATTGTTGTTTTGTGGTGATGTAAATATGCTTTTGATTTGTAATAGGAGAAAAGGAAAAGGGAGGCGGTCAAGTGGGTGGGGTGTATCCACAAGGTTCATCCATTTTCATTGTTTTTCTTCATTTGAAAATGTCTTCTTCTTCTTCTTCTTTTTCTTCTTACTATTCAAAAAAAAAGAAAATTTTTTTTAATTTTCTTCCCTCGTATTATCCTGATAAACACAGGACAAATATATGTTGACGATTCTAACCTTAATTTGCACGTGCCAAAGAAAAGGAAAAGGGAGGCGGTCAGGTGGATGGGGTGTATCCACAAGGTTCATCCATTTTCATTGTTTTTCTTCATTTGAAAATGTCTTCTTCTTCCTTTTCTTCTTCTTCTTACTATTCAAAAAAAAAGAAAAGTCTTTTTTAATTTTCTTCCTACCTCGTTCCAGATAGTATTATCCTGATAAACACAAGGACAAATATATGTTGACGATTCTAACCTTAATTTGCACATACCAAAGAATAATAACCATTATACCGCGTATGAAACTCATGGTCCAATTTCTTAATATCCATATGTCTATATAAATAAGTGCTTAGCCACCATAACCATCACATTAAAATTAAGTCCTATTCCTATTGGCTATAGCTTGCTTCTCTCTCTAACTACCAAAATGTTGAAACCACAGCTTCACCACTCAAACTCCACCCAAATCCCATTCATATTGCACAAGCCATTCATCCATGGCAATGGTAATGCTTCATTTCCCATCTCAATGCACTCATTCCGTACAAAAAACAAACAAAATGTTCGAGTCGTCCGGTTCAGTAACTCTAGCAACATAAAGGCGGTAGCAAGCTCTACCGAGAAGTCTGTTTCCGTGAAAGCCGTTGTAACTGTGAAACGTACTGTTACTGGGTTTTTCTCAAACCTTGGGATAGAACGAGGCCTAGATGATGTAAAAGACTTGCTTGGATAAAACCCTCCTCTTGGAGCTCGTTCACACAGAGCTTGATCCTAGTAAGTATTGGTGCAAGAAAAGTATATGCCAATAATTTAACTATTATTATAAAACGTAAATTTGAAACTTTTGTGGTTTTTCTCTTCCATTTTTTGATGAGATTTTCTTCTTTTTTAACGCTTGTTTGGTTTGATTCTTTAATTTTTACTTTTCTTCCTTTTTATTTTTATGTATGATTTTGAATTTTCTTCTACTTTTTTAACGCTTGTAGTTTTTTAAAGAGAAATTTTATTGCAATTCTTAACTAATTTTTCCAATTTCTTTGCATCTTTTTCTTTTGCTCTATTTTTAATTTTTTTAATGAGAATAAATTTTAAGAAATTTCGGAAATAAATAGAAAGAATATTTAATGATATTTTCCAGCTCACAAATGATACTTTTCAACAATTCTATAACTTTTTCTCTTACATAAAAAAACCGGAAATATTTTCCACTTACATTGTTAGATTTGTAATAATTAATCTAAATATAAAATTTTAATGTTTCATTTCAAATGGAGAGGATTCTAATTCTTAAGGTTGGAGGAATTTAATTTTTATCTTTTCTTTGAACAATACATACAAGAACATACTAGATACTCTCATGACATGCCCACAATATCTTTATTGTTTGTGAGATATGTTTTTGAGTTTAGTCCTAACATAATTATTGAGAAATGAAAAATATCAGCAAACCAGGTTATATCCGACCCCAAGTTTTTTTTGGAAATGCTCCAAATTCCTCTATATTCAAGGAAAAATATATAGACGACTCCCTCAAAAGTTTGCATAATTTTTGTATAATCCCACAAATCTTAAGTGCATTTCCATTCTTTCGAGTAATTATTAGGTACCTGGGAAGTATACACTAATAAATATATCAAACAATAATATAAAGTCTAAAGCAATAACAAATTGTATAACATTTTTTCACAATTGATGAAGTGATAAGTTTGATTGATGTAAAATAAAAGTGATATTGATAGTGGTCTCAATAAAAGTAATGATGCACTAATCATAATTTATCATCTCAATAAGTTTTAGAAATAATATAAAATTTGTTGTGTCTATATCATTGTTGTAAAAATAAACCACATAATACAATAATTAACTTTTTCATATTTATTTTTATAATTTTTATATTAAATGACTTGTATTTATTAGTGTGGAGTGGTATGTCACTGTATTCTAATACCTAATAAATTTTCATAATTTCATTCCTAATGGAAACGCTTTAAATGTTTAAAATACTGATTTCTCGCTGCTTATAGATAGAAACATGTCCCACCTACTAACTGATAGAAACAATATATCAATCACTAAACACAAAAGATATAGGGTTTATTTTTCCATTCTCATCTCTCTTCCAAATGTCAATATGTTTGTGAGTTATTTGGTCTTTGTTTATTATGTATGTAAGAGAGAGAGAAATTATCAACTTGTGAATTTTCAAGAACACTATGCCTTAGACATTAAAATGACAGAATCTAACAGTCCTTTCCAAATGGTCCCTAATGGGCCCAATAAACTGAGATATAGAAAAAGACAAGTTGATAAGTTGATATAAGTATATATGGTCCCTAACTAAGTATAATATGGTCTAAACTACAATAAACTCTAAATACAACGTAAGTTATGTTAATTTTTTTTAATTTGCTACGTACAAAGTACAAAGTTAGGTTATATAGGTTTAAGTATATCAATGGATTTCCTCACAAAAAAAAGGTTTAAAAAAAAAGAGTATATCAATGGAGGATTATATACATACGTGTATAATTTTGATGAAAGATCATATACATACATGTATAATTAATTATGAAAGCTTTTGTGTAAGCATTCAAGACTACATACATTGAACTATAATGATGTGACTATTTATGTTAACTATTTCTAATATATTTTTATTTTGAAAGAGACGGGATTAGAGAAGGAGACAATCAAAGGGTACGCACATAGAACGAGCCAAGAGAAGGATGTGGTGAAGTATGAGTCAAGTTTTGAAGTTCCAATAGACTTTGGGGAGGTTGGGGCCATTTTTGTGGAGAATGAGCACCACACGGAGATGTATCTGCAAGATATTGTCCTCGATGGCTTCGCTAATGGCCCCGTTCATGTCAATTGTAATTCATGGGTTCATTCCAAGTATGACAATCCACAGAAGAGGGTCTTCTTTTCTAACAAGGTTAGCCACTTTGAAGCATTAATTAGTCGTTTAATTTACTTGTTGAATATAAGCAATTAAGTATATATATATATATATACACGCGTGTGTGTACACTCATGTATGTTAAAACAAATATAGATGCATTATGTACACATTGGTAATATGCAAAATGTAAGCTTGATAATTGCTTAAACCAGGTTTAATATGCAAAAGTTTGATAATTAGACTTAAACCTAAAAATTTACAATTATTTTAGTTTAGGTTAGGAGGCCAAGACACATGGGTCCTATATATATGTTTTCTGAATCGTTAGCCTACCGGGTTTACTTATGGTCACTTCATCATTTTTTTATTTAAAAATGTGGCAACAGTTGCAAAATTATTTTCTCTTTCTTCCACAAAACATATTTAAAAGCTTTTTTATTTGATTTTTTTTTTTCCTTCTCCTGAATGGAACCTTTAATAACCTTCACCCATTCCTTTTTTAAACACTTAAAATAATGGCATGACATTATAATAATTTTGCAAGAAAAACCTTTCAGAGTAACAATTTTCTACTTAACAGGGAATTGTTATTTTTGGCCAATATATGCAATTGTTTAAAGAGTTTGGGGGGCCAACTTGCAATTTTGTAATGGTCCTTTTTGACTTGGCTGACCAATCAAACTTTGGTGAAAATCTAATTAAACCTCTTTGCACAACCCAAGCGGCACACTCACAGCCATAAAATTTCGAATTTGATAACAAAGTTAAATGTAAAACTTAGGTAAGAATATGTTTGTGATAGCTGATTGATGGTAACGTCTCGTTTGTTTTCATAAAATTTTGCCATATATGGCTTTCATAAAATTATGCCTGGCCATATAGTGGCTTGTCATTTTCATAATCTAATGTAGTTCAAAGCCATTGCCTCATTGGAAAATAATTCAGCGTCCAACAGTCTATACGGATAGGTGTTCGCTAAATTAATCTTTGATGGTAGACAAAAAAAAAAAAACTTATACATATGGTTAAAATTGTTAATAGTTGTAGCAATATTATTTCTGAGAAAATAAAATAAAAACTCGTCAGAGAGATCAGTACATTGGTGCATGCCTTTTTTTTTTGAGTTTTTTTTTTTTTTTTATTTTTTTGAAAAGTTTCATTCTTCAACTGTCCAAGTCTTGTAATGCTGCCTTTCCATCATTTCGACCGAATGAGAATCCATAGGAATTTAATGTTAATAATGGGCTTTTCCATCATAAAGAAAGAGAATTAAATGTAACTGGTAATAATGGGTTGTATCCTAAACGTAATTATTTACTGGTAGCAATTTAGTAGTTAATTATCTTATTAGTGGTTGTATCTTATGTTGTTTTTTATGCAAACTTGGTTGTGTAGGTCTTGACCAAATTTGTTTCTCATAATAGTTGTTTTTCTTTTTGTAATTTTGATTCTCTCTCTTCCTCCCTTTGTGAGAGAGGCTTTGATTGAGGAATGTTGCCGATTGTGATTAATGAATTTCTCCTTTTTAGCGAAAAAAAACTAATAAAAAAAATTGTTATCTTAATTAAGGACTTGTAAAATAAGTTGTCCATCACAAAACTGTTGCTTAATGACCAAGAGAAATATCAATTAGGATCACAAATTTCCCCAAATTTATGTTCCATCCATCTGAATCATTATTAGATTTTTCAAGGCATTATTGGACCACTTGGGTGAAATATCATCTCCAGCCTGTCAACCATGAGAAAAATTAAATGCAAGGACAAGTTATGATGACAAGTTCCAAAAATCTAGCAAGATGTGGTCCACCGTTTGGAATTGTTATCTTTGAACTATTATGATTTCTCTCTATATGATTTCTATTTGGAACCCATATACATGAAAAAGAAGTCATTACATCGAAACATTTTTTTTCCACGTTTGAAAACTATTAATCTATCATGCTAGTGTGATTGTGACCGCTCTTTTTAATCGGATTTTTTTTTTTCTTTCTAAAATGCAACAAAGATAAAGTATCTACCATAAAAAGGGATAAAATATCACTTATATTCATTTAGCAAAGAAAAAATCACTCATATTCCCTCTCATTTTTTTTTATCCTAGGCATATCACTATCAGGAAAAAGTATCTAGGATAAAGGGGAGAAAAAAAATAAAATATCACTTATATCCCCGATTTGTTTTTCTTAAGATATCCCTCTTGACTAGATATGGTTCAATTAACATTCTCTTATATAAGTAAATGTGATTAGGTCTGGTGTAGCTTAATAGGTTCAGAATGTAATGTTTGATCTGTCCTCACTAGTGCTCTTTGGGGATTGCGGGCTTCTCTAGGGGAATAGAAATTAGTTTGGTTGCCTGCTTTATGATAACAAAAGTGTGATTAGAAATAAATAAAACCTAAGGGATGTCAATAGAATTGCATACATACAATTCATTTGAGGTTTTGATGAGAATGATAAAGTAATATTCCATGCATTTCACATATAAGAAAGGAATGTGATGTTGTCTCTTATAAAATCTTCATATTAATTTTATTTTTGGATTTTGACACTTACACATATGTTTGGTTTGGAACAGTCATACTTGCCATCAGAGACACCAAGTGGGCTATTGAGGTTAAGAGAAGAAGAGCTTGAGATTTTGCGAGGCAATGGCCAAGGAGAACGCAAGAGCTTTGAGAGGGTGTATGATTATGATGTGTACAATGATATTGGAAATCCTGATAGTAATATTGATCTTAAAAGGCCAGTGCTCGGGGGCAAAGAGCATCCATATCCTAGACGTTGCAGGACTGGACGCCCTAGATCTAGTACAGGTGATAAATTAATGTGCATTTGGATTAATTTTATTAAAAAAAGTGGAAATATAATTATATTTAAAAAGATGAATTTTAAAAATATATATATAATATAATATATATAAGAAAATAAGTTAATCAAAACTGATCACCTCTTTGTATCATTTTTTTTTTTTTTACTTTAATAGGCAAGACAAGGGACAATAATAATTCTTATCAAGAAAAGGGACGACGATGATGATGATAATAATAATAATAATTCTTTAGACATGACATGACACTTTTTTGTCTTTGATAGAAAGACATGACTAGACTACTTCCTATCATCACGTGGGATATGAAAAACAAAATGGATGACACATTACAAACCTCCCTTTGTGCTGCTAAGTTTTTTATAGTCTTGATTTTTTCACATTTAATAACGTAAATAGGGCCATTTTTACTATATTCATTTTTTTAATGGGTATAGAATTTTTAATAGGTAAAATATTAGATTTGATACTACTAATATTAAATATGATGATAATAACGTCACATATTAAACAAATTTTGATCAAATTATATTTGATGTATTTTTTTTGTTGCAAATTTTTTGGTTTTGATTTTTATTTATTACTTAAATACGTATTTTTTTAGCAACTAGTTTAATATATTACACAATTTAGTAAGTTTAGGTTGATATTAATTTCTTGATCATATATGGTTTGTTTTTGGTTTTTCAAATCCTGGCATTTAGAAGACTTTTTTTTCTTTTTCTAATATCATTTAGAAGACTTTCAATTTATGTTTCTCTGATATTTCATTTTCTGAAAGCTCCATCACGGACATGGAATGGCCTTCCAATCCAGTTTGGAGTCTGATGACAACCAATTATTTGGTTCCAAGTTAATGCATCGTATAGTTTGTCATCTTTCTTTCGAAAGCATCTGATTGCACTGCTGCACTCAAGTCAAATCCAATAATATAAAGACAAAAAAGACTATAAGTAGAAGGTATTCTCAGGCACCTTTTTTCCCTTATGATAAAAGTATTCCATCCTCACCAATGGTGGTGGAGTCAATTTTTCTACAATGACTCAAAATTCAAAATAAATTAAATAATTAAATACAGTGGTTTGATAAAAATTCCTATTTTAAATCATTATGAAAGTGTTTATGTGTGATTCCTCATCATCAATGATAACAAAAAAATCTCTCAAATATAAATTCAACAAACTATCAGTCTATCACCCATTACACAACTAATTCTTTACAATATTTATTACAAAAAAAACCTCTTTTTACAATTATAGCCAATATTGGTACAATCAAGGCCTGTAGCAAACCATAATCTAACAAGAAATATACTTATAAAAAAAAAATCTAACAAGAAATATAAAATGAGAGAAGATAGTGGAGGTTAGAGTTTCACTTGGTTCGGTTATGTGAGTCTATATCCACATGATGAAGCTTAATAGACTATATCTTTATTAATCTCTCCGTATACAATGTTTTTGAATGAATTACAATGTATTTTTTTTTTTTTTTAGAAGAATTACAATGTGTTATAAGGTGTCCTATTTATACATAAAACTACTAATACAACTATGATATTTAACCAATGTGAGATTCCTTAACAAGGCCTTACTGTATCGGTGTTTGCTCGGTTTTCTTTTAGAAACATATCTATGATTGATTAAAAAAAACTTGATCAACCTTAACACTTTTTAAACAATCAAGGCCAATTTTACAAGTAAATACAGCAATAGTTACACTATCGTGTTTATTTGGGTACTGTGTGAATAAAAATAAAATATGTTCACCAAGTGGCAGGGTTCTTAAGGAAAATCCAGCAATAGTTAAACAATCAAGGCCATTTTTCTTGGGTGTAAGGAAAATCAAAATAAAATATCATTACAGTGTGAATTTGCTACCCCTAGCTCCATTTTTATTTTATTTTTTCTGATCCTAAGAACATTTGCTTTGTATGTAGATCCATTGTCAGAGAAAAGGAGCAGCAGTGTATATGTTCCAAGGGATGAAAACTTTTCGGAAATAAAGCAGTTAACATTCTCAGCCAAGACAGTATATTCAGTGATTCATGCATTGCTACCATCTTTAGAGACTGCTATCATTGATGCTGACCTTGGATTCCCCTACTTCACAGCCATAGATTCACTTTTCAATGAAGGGATTAACTTGCCAGCCCCTAAAACCCTAAACGTAAGCCAAGGATTTTTCACAAGCCTCTTGCCCAGGCTAGTCAAGGCTATCAGTGATACAGAAGACAATTTGTTGCGGTTTGAGACCCCAGAAACAATGGACAGTGAGAAAAACATGCACATAAAACTTATCATTGATTAACCCCCCCTCCCCCACCTTCTTTTTTTTTTTCCTATTACTGTTTCTCTAAATATATAGTGGTTGTTGCACATATATGCAGGAGACAAATTCTTTTGGTTTAGGGATGAGGAATTCGCTAGGCAGACTCTTTCTGGTCTCAACCCCTATAGCATTCAGTTGGTCACGGTATGATACTATGATTTGTAGGCATTTACAATGAAAAGATTGAGCATAAGCATCCATACATACACATATGATATGTTAAATGACTGATTGTCCCAAATGGTGAGAATTTAATCACTTAACAATTATTCCAACACTCCAATTCACATGCGAATTTATATTCCCCTCAATATATAAGTAGGGCCTAACATGTGGGATTTTTCGAACTTATGATTACCTATTTTGATATCATAATAAATTATCGATTATCCCCGAAACTTATGTTGTTAGGAAATTATTAATTTAATCACTTAATCAGTATTCTAACATCATATATACACAAACATATTTTCTTTTTAGCAAGCTTACCAAAAAAAAAAACATCAAAGTTATTGGAAAAAGATGAGAAATGTAAGTTATTAGAAGATATATATAATCATGAACACAGATATATATGGTTTAGGAGTTAACTAACACATCAAGTAAAATGCATAAAAATAAATTTTATTTGAAAGCAGCAAAATAAAGTATTTCCTTGCAAAAATTATGTTTGAACATTAATGTCATGCAATACCAACTGAATAATGCAGGAATGGCCACTAAAAAGTAAACTCGACCCAAAGATCTATGGCCCACCAGAATCAGCAATCACTACAGAAATGATTGAGCGCGAGATAAAAGGTTTCATGACGGTCCAGGAGGTAAAACAATATCATTTTTAGTAAATTGTAAACATCATGACAATATATAATCATTTCTCTTTCTAACATAAATTTTGTTAATTGAATCCATGTAGGCCATAAAACAGAAAAAGTTGTTCATTCTAGATTACCATGATCTATTATTACCATATGTGAGCAAAGTAAGACAAATTGAAGGCACAACTCTGTATGGATCACGAACGCTGTTCTTCCTAACCCTAGATGGCACATTAAGGCCATTGGCCATTGAGTTGACTCGGCCACCAATTGATGGGAAGCCACAGTGGAAAGATGTCTACACACCGACTTGGGATGCTACTGGTGTCTGGCTTTGGAGGCTTGCCAAGGCTCACGTGCTTGCCCATGATGCCGGTTATCACCAACTTGTTAGTCACTGGTATGTTCCAATTTTAAATTTTGTAGCATTTGTTCATCTATATGTGAAAGGAGCATTATTGTTAGCTAAATTAGTGTCTAGACCTCAAGATCTAATCTTAATTAATTAATTACCTTTAGAAAAGTTTGGGGGTCTTGTACATTTCTCTTTCTGAATGTTTGATGTCAACCTTACCATTATACATTTCTCTTTTAGAAGTTTTTGAGTTTACTACCTTTGGACTTAAAAAGACTCTCTCTATTTCATTTGAGAGGAAGATTATAGTTTAGATTTCATTTTTTTGGATTTAGTGTACAAAAATTTTAAATGATGTGACATTAAATTAAATACACATTTATATTTATAATATTTAATTTGAAATTGAAAATATGAAATCGACCTGTTTCAAATGGATATGATCCATTTTAATTTGATAACCGTTTTGTTCCATTTCCCATTAACCCTATATGAGACTTGACCTAAATTTTGGGGTGAGCTCCTTTTCTAAACTAGTATATTTAAAAAAGTGAAAAATAATGTACATCAACAAACAAGCCAAGTCTTGAAATTTTAAATATTTGAGTGGCCTTTAGAAATTAATAATTTATTAACAAGGGAAATTATTCATCTCTTTTGCAGGCTAAGAACTCATTGTGCTACTGAGCCTTATATAATTGCGACAAATAGGCAACTCAGTGAGATGCATCCAATCTATAGACTGTTGCACCCTCATTTTCGGTACACTATGGAGATTAATGCTCTTGCTCGATTAGCACTTATCAATGCCGGAGGGATCATTGAGACCTCATTCTCGCCTGGTAAATACTCTATTGAGTTTAGCTCGGTTGCCTATGACAAACAATGGCAATTCAATTTGCAGGCACTCCCAGCTGACTTAATTAGCAGGTAAATTTGAAAAATAATATTTTAGTCACAACTTATATGTCGTTGTTCATAACAAGCAAGTGAAATCCAAACCTTAATCCCAAAACTTTGTGATCGGTTATGTATCCTCAATAGACTAAACATTTTAAATTGTGACTAAAGCTCTTCTAATTCACCATGCATGTTTACCAACTTCTTGATTTTTCTACTTTCCAGGGGAATGGCTGTTGAGGATCCAAATGCTCCACATGGCCTGAAGCTCACAATTGAGGACTACCCTTTTGCCAATGATGGGCTTCTCCTTTGGGATGCCATCAAAGAGTGGGTTAATGACTATGTCAACCATTACTACCCAAACCCTAGCCTTATAGAGTCTGATCAAGAGCTCCAAGAATGGTGGACAGAGATCCGAACTGTAGGTCATGCTGACAAGAAGGACGAACCGTGGTGGCCAGTCTTGAAAACCCCGAAAGACCTAATCGAAATCATCACAACGATCGTATGGGTGACATCCGGTCACCATGCTGCTGTGAACTTTGGACAATACACTTACGGTGGTTATTTCCCTAACCGACCTACCATTGCTAGAACCAATATGCCCACTGAAGAGCCTTCTAAAGAGTTTTGGGACAATTTCTTGAAAAAGCCTGAAGGTGCACTCTTACAATGCTTCCCTTCACAAATTCAAGCAACAAGGATAATGGCTATTTTGGATGTACTATCAAATCATTCACCGGATGAGGAGTATCTAGGGGAGAAAATAGAGAAAGCATGGGATGAGAACCCATTTATAAAGGCGTCCTTCGAGAAGTTTACTGGGAGGTTGAAGGAGCTTGAGGGGACTATTGATGAGAGAAATTGCAATAGGGATTTGAAGAACAGATGTGGAGCTGGGGTTGTGCCATATGAGCTCTTGAAGCCATTCTCAGAGCCTGGAGTGACTGGAAAGGGAGTTCCCTATAGCATTTCTATTTGAAGTTACAAATGTACGTGTATTTTGCAAGTGTAGATCATCGATTAAGAACTTGTGTCACATGGCAATTAAATTTGGACAAAAACAATAACTTGGAATTGCTCAACTTCAATGGCAGGAACTTAATTATCTTCATTTTGTTTAATGAATACATACGTTGTGGGAGCCAAGATTTTAATTGTGGAGGACAAGATTTTTTCTTTTAAATGAAAGCAAAATTAATTTTAAAATGTTAATTAATTAATAAAACTAAAAATTTTAATACAAAAATATAATGTCCATGTAAATTATAATTCAGATCGAAATTAAGAGGAAAAAAAAATCTTTCTGAGCAAGGATTGATCACGAGGAGATTTGAAAAATATACCTTGATACAAAGATTCGTTGGGGGACTAAATATGATTTAATTATGCTCATGTTTGAAAAAAAAAAAAAAAAAAAAAAAAAAAAAAAAAATGCAAGTAAATACATCTAAAATTAAGATAAATTATACTAAAGTAAGTGACCAAATAGAGGCGAAGCTAGAGTTTGAGTTTTTTATTATTATTATTTTTTTTAAGAGGCAAGTTAAATATATATATATAAATTAAATCCAAAGAATAACCTATTTATGTATATTTCATTATTACTAATACATAAAATATGTTTGTAATATCATTTTCTCATATGTAATTAAAATATTTATAAGTCTTTTCATAACTTATATATCACTAAGATTTCAAATCCACGTAATTGCAGCAAGAATTGCAAGGGATGTGAGAGAGAGAGATTTTACCTATATTTACATCACTTTATCATTTTAGCGTAACATCAATTTAACATTTCAGAATTATTATGAAATTATTGTAAAAATATTAAGTTGATAGTTTTATTAATAGCAAACAATCCATCATGCCCTTTCCAAACATGATACACAACGCAGTTGCTCCACGAAAATGGACTTATGCGGTGCAAGCTACTCCTCACGTCCATGTGATGAAGTCCTTCATTCTCAACGATTTTGAAAGCAAAATTACAAAATTCTATATGTCGTTTGGAAAACGATTGGGATATGTCATACGTGAAACATATGCCTCCTAGAACTTGTGGTTATCTAGAGGTTATTCAGGATCAATTAATTGGAGCTTGTGGTTGTTTAGTGCTGTATACGTACGTGTCAATTCATACTCACCTTGAGTTGTAATTTTCATAGTGAGTCAGCTGAAAGCAATATCTGAACTTAGAGCAAGTAATTAATACTCTAAAATCTCTCCCAAATGGCAAGGAATACACATCCCTTAAATTTGCAAGTTATTGAAGATATTTAAACGCATTTCATTTGGACCCTTACATATTACTAGTCGAACTTGTGAATAATAAAAGGAGAGGCCGAGACACGAGCCCAGTCTCATATGGATTCATGTGCCCGTTTGGCAACTTGTTAGGACATCAAAAGGCGTCGTTTGTTATTATAATTTGTTAATTTACTTTTTGATATTAGATCTGAAAGCTTCATTTTAACTCCATTTTAAAAAAGCCTGAAAGATCAAAAAAACGTAGTCTCCCATAGTTTTAATAAACACACCCCATATCCTTTACAATTAAGTTAGCGTAGAGGTTACATGTATCTTTAAGACATATGGAGCAAGCCTTTTCAGAATTAATGTAAGAAAACATTTGGTAATTAAAGGAGTCCAAACCGTTGAGAATATAATAAAAAGAGGTCCCACATTATTTAAAATCTTACATCTTTATATATAGAATTTTGAATTTCACAACCCATTTAAAGAACAATTGGTCTTTAATACAAACTCGATAAGTCTAGGGTTCACTTCAAGAGGGAAAAATTCAATCAATAATACAACAACGTACAAATAAGACTTAAACCCAAAATGAATTGTTTGGCTCACCAATGATGACAATTTGCTATCGTATGGTGGGTGTTGTGGGGAATACAAATCATCTATTCCACTTTTTGTGTTTTAATTTATTCTCCACCCCAATTACAATATGACACGTGTTATTTTTATTTCCTTATAAATAACTAAAGTTTAAATGGAAACAAATCATTTACGTGTCATATTGTAATTGTTGAAGAATTAAGTGCAACACAAAAAATGGGATATAAGATTTGTATTTGCGTCGCGGGTACAACACATGTAGAAGTTGCATGATTGGAGTTGGAGTGTTTGAATAAATTGGGGAAAATCTAATGTACTGTTACTAAGGAATTATACTTAAATTTTACTATTTTATAAAAATTATAAGAATTAATTCAAAATATGTCATATCTAACAATACACGGTTGAGGGAATTTTTATAAATTCAAAAGTGAAAAATATTATATCTAATTAATTCAAATTATACAACGTTAACTATAATTTAGTTAATTATGACTATTGATTTGTGAAGGTTTAAAATTTTTAGTCGTGACATGTACAATATATAGGAAAAAGAATAAGTTAATGAATAGCTCATGAACAAGCTTGAACTTTTTCGATAGGAAATGAACCATACTTGAACATAGATTCTAATTTATTGATGAGTTCAAGATCAACTCGTGTGTAAAAAAAAAATTAAATAAACAATTTTTGAACTTTTAATTCTTGAATCCACTCAACTTGTTTACAGAGTTTTAGGATTGAAACAATCATTACTTTCAAGAAAGGAAAAAAAAGAAAGAAAGAAGAAAAGCTTAACACGGTGGGAATGACATATATACATTGTTAAATAAATGCCCAAAGTTGACACAGTTGAGTAATTTTTTCGAGGTAAACTTAAGTACATCTAAAATCAATCATGTGATTGTATTAACTAATATATAATACAAAA
>OU015770.1:3265392-3511540 GCA_907173295.1 Fagus sylvatica | reverse complement strand
TTGTTACCCAAATATCAACCTAAGAGGGGGGGTGATTTAGGTTGAGGCAAACTTTTTCGATTTAAATGCGGAATTAAAAACTATTTTCAATTAGCAAAAACAAATTTAAGAACACAATTCAATTGCAATAAGATATGATAGAAAATCAAACACAAGCATATATAAGCAATTGAATAAGTAAGAGATAGAGATAGAGAAAATCAAACACAGTGATTGTTATCGAGGTTCGGCTTCCCCGCCTACGTCCCCGCCTCAAGATCACTTCTCGAGGATTCCCAAATTCACTAATTTGACAATCTTCTTTCGGGTGAAGATCAAAACCGTTACAAATCTTCTTTACACGGTGAAGAGTAACCACCGAGTGAAAAATCCTTTTCACTCTTAGGATTTATACCAAGACCCACAAATCTTCCTTACAAGGTGAAGAGTAACCACCCAGTGAAAAATCCTTTTCACTACTTAGGATTTATACCAAAACCCTAACAAAAACACTCAATGGTTTCAACAAAGTATTTGTTGTACAAGATAAGGCTCTCTCAAAGAGTAATTGTACACAATATGCTCACTCTAATAGTATATCAAGGATTTGATCAATATGGCTCAAAAAGTGTTTAGAGAAATTTTCAATCAAGGATTTTGAATGATATGAAAATATAAGCTTGAGAAGGATGGATTGATGTATAAGATGTTATCTTTTCTATCTTTGATTTCTCTTGTATGCTTGATGTTTAGAAATGAAGAAAGGGTAGTATTTATAGCCATCATGTTGTCTTGCATTCTTCTTGATTTTCAATCAATCAAAAGAAATTTGTTTGAAAATTTTTGTTCTTAGAAAACACAATCATGATTCTATAAATTTTAAATGATAAAGTGGTATCAGAAGATTTTTTAACTTTGAAAATGGAAATCTTTTGAAAAATTTGATGACTTTTTTTTTTAAAATAAACAATTATGCCATTAATTCATTACTTTTCTGACCAAACTTTTCAAGTCTTTGGCAATTTGATTCTCCAACGGACACATTTAATTCAATCAATCAAATTGTTTTTATTGACTTTGAAATCTTTTGAAAAACTTTTCTGCTTATTTTCAAATTTTCAACCAAAGATATCAAATCTGCTAGTAGCTAATTTGTATGACTTTTGAAATTTATGGGTTTTTCCCATTTATTCATGAATTTGAATTTCAACCAATCTAAGTTGTCTTTGAATACCTTTAATAAGATTTTTCAATTGATATGTTGTCTCTTAAGAATTTCAAAATCAAATTTCTTTGAATTTAAGATTTTTCAATTGATATGGTTGTCTTAAATATTCAAAAATTCAACCAATTAAATTGACTTTGTCAATTTTTGAAAACAATTTTCTGTTTCAAGAAATTTTTCAACCGATATGAGATTGTCTTTGTGTTCTTCAACATGGCTATCTTTGAAATATCAAAAATTCTTGTCAATTAATATTGACTTTGTCAATTTTTGAAAACAATTTTCTGTTTCAAAATTTTTCAAACCGTAGAGATTTATTTTGTCAATTGATATGGTTGTCTTAAATTTCAAAAATATCAACCAATTAATATTGACTTTGTCAATTTTTGAAAACAATTTTTTAAGAAATTGAAGTTGGTTTTAAAGTTGAGCCTTAAAGATCAAATCTTAATAAACTTTACAAAACCTAACTCTTACTTCTCATATGTCTCGGATCATTGTCTCTTTGAGCTTGATTTCTTTGTCTTGAGTCTTGATGACTTTGATCTTCAATGAATTTGCAACTTATCAACTTTGCATTTGCTTGATATTTGAATTGGCCATCTTGGTCCAATTAAATCAATAGTCAAAATTAAGCTTTAAAACATAAATCATTAGTTCATATGAAAATATCATTAATGAACAACTTAAAATCATGGTTATCATCAAAACTACATGAATGTCCTTGGATTAATTAGCCAATTAATAATTATTGAAACCTTGAGGCTAACAATCTCCCCCTTTTTGATGATGACACATATGATATGATATTTTTATACGATTTATGATTTTGAAGCTTTTCTTGAAAAGCTCCCCCTAAAATAATGCATATCTTTATATTAGAGATTTTTAAATCTCCCCCTATCTTTATGCATAGATCAATTTGTCATTTAAGTATTATCAAGCAATCAATATATATGCGTATTTTTGCCAATTATTGCAAGATATGATAATTCACCAATAGATATGATAATTCATTAATAGATAAAAAAAATGTCATATCTTTCTCCCCCTTGGCATCATCAAAAATAAATATTATATTCAATATCTCCAAACATCATTCAACATTTTAAACAACCAAAAAAAAAAAAATTTATTTCTCCTTTGATTTAGTTCAAACATAGAACAACTAACTAATATAACATATTTCTCCTATTTGGTACAAAGAAATAAAACAAATACATTCATATTTGTAAGATTCTTCATCCTAGTGGTTTGGTTGGATTGAGGGTTCGGTTGAAGATGCTTCAGGAAAGGATATGATGTCCCTTGCCATATGCCTAAAATGCTGATGATTTAAGCAATCTGGAAAGGACATGGGATGAAGCCCATATATTATGTACTCTCTCTCTTCTGTCATACAAAGCTTCAGGTGTATCAACAGTTGTATGAACGGGATGATTCGGATGAGGAAGATATATTTGGAGTGTATGCTAAAGATCTTCCCATCAACCTGGTGTATGAGAGAGGTACTTCAACCGAGAAGCATGATCAATAATAATCTTGCTTCGTGGAAACTTGATCAATAATAATTTTGCTTCTATCTGAGAAGATCAAGTATTTGATTTTATGAATCTCTAAATGATGCTGCATCCTCTTAGAGTGTTTATCTAAAGAATGAGAGAAAATATTATCTGAGAGGTGTGAGTATGTAGTGGAGAGGTGAAGCGAATTTATAGGACAGACGCGCTGTTTGAAAGAATGGTTCAGATTTTGCTACGTGTCATAAGTGTGAATGAATGGTTCAGATTTTGCTATGTGTCAAAGTGTGAATGAATGGTTCAGATTTTGCTATGTGTCATAAGTGTGAATGAATGGTTCGTTTTGCTACGTGTCGTAGTGTGAATGAAGGGTTCAGATTTTGCTATGTGTCAGACTTATCCAATTACGCACGCCATAGACACCGATAAATCAGGAAGTTTGAAAAAAAATATTCTGCTTTTTCAGAAAAAAGATCTTTGTCGACGCATCGAGTTCTGAGTCAGTGATATTTCCGTATACGTTAAATCTCGAGATTTGAACGTTGAATTTTGAAGAAAAATCTCGGGAGTCGGGTGATAGGTACAGGCTGGTGTTCAAAAATCTGAGGTTTATTTAACACACACTAATTTTCGATGAACTTCATCATTTTCAAACTCTTAGCTTAATCTCTTATTAGATTTTCTAGAATGGCTTCCTCTTCTTCTCAAAACAAACCAGAAACAATTAATCTAAATGATACGCCTAGTGTGATGCCAGAAGTCTGGCGTCCTTACTTCCTTTCAATTAATGGCCCTGTATCAGTAACTGATTCAGTGATATTGAATGGTGAGACTGCCACCGCAGTAGCTGCCGGTCTTTGTACTCCGGAGGATGCAAAGGTTTTAGCTGGGAGGACTGACCCACAAATAATAAATGAATCATTGGCACTCACGATTCAGTGTACTGCCACTGTTTCTAACATGGGACGTCGTCTTCATGTTAGGAATATGGAAGTGAAAGCGCTGCGTTCTCAAGTCACCATTTTACAAAGGTTGCTGAAGGAGAGTAAGAAGAAAGTAGGGGAGGTCAAGGAGGAGAACAAAAGGCTGAAGGCGCTCGTGGATTCTTATGCCGATGATTTGGTAATCCGGTCCACAGAGCAGAGCAAGACCACTAATAAGCTGCAGAAGCAGTACGAGAAGCTACTAGCTGAGGTGAAGGAATTGACTTCTCGCTCTATCCCCAAATAAATGTAGTGGGAAGTGTAGTGGTTTTTCCTTTTGTGGTGGTTTCTTCTCCTTTGTGGCTTTCTTTTTAATAAAATCAAGTTTGTTTAAATGATGAGTTTTATTTCTTATTTTATGCATGAACATATACGCAAATATACATAGAACTGGGCATATAATCTAATGTTCAAACAATATAACTAGAAAGATATAAAATGAACAATTTTATGAACATGATATGCATAAAATCATTTTATATTCAATTCTTAAGGTATATATAGATTTAACACAGTTGAATCAAATAGAAGGATAATAAATTCAAGCTTATTTGATATCAACGTATCTAGCCATACCTATTTCACGTCGAATTGTGCAAAATCGTTCTTCAATGAGAGGTTTCGTGAGAATATCCGCCCATTGACTATCGGTGCTTACAAATTCAAGTTCAATGTCCCCTTTTTGCACATGATCTCTTATAAAATGGTATCTAATTTCAATGTGCTTTGTGCGAGAGTGTTGGATAGGATTTTTACTTAAACTTATGGCACTTGTGTTATCACACCTTATGGGAATATGATCAAAAAGAATTTTAAAATCCTCTAGTTGTTGTTTTATGTAGAGAGATTGAGCACAACAACTACCGGCCGCTACATATTCGGCTTCCGCCGTTGATAAGGCCACGGAATTTTGCTTTTTACTAAACCATGATACTAGTGAGTGTCCTAGAAAGTGACAAGTACCACTAGTGCTTTTGCGATCAATTTTGCAACCAGCAAAATCCGCATCCGTGTAGCTTATTAAGTCAAATGAATTTGACTTAGGGTACCATAATCCTAAATCAATGGTTCCAAGCAAATATCGAAATATTCGTTTGACCATGCAATTAAGTGTGATTCTTTAGGACAAGATTGAAACCGAGGCGCAAAGACATACACTAAACATTATATCGGGTCTACTTGCGGTTAAATAAAGTAAACTACCAATCATACCTCGATATAGCTTAACGTCCACCGGTTTACCTTTCTCATCTTTGTCAAGCTTTGTTGAAGGACTCATGGGAGTTCCATATGCTTTAGCATTTGTCCAATCCAAATCTTTTTAGTAAGTCTATGACATATTTGGATTGATTTAAGAATATCCCATCTTCGGTTTGCTTTATTTGAAGTCCGAGAAAGAATTTTAGCTCACCCATCATACTCATTTCGAATTCATCCTGCATAGTCTTAGAGAATTCTTTGCACAAGTTTTCATTAGTAGAACCAAATATAATATCATCAACATAGATTTGCACAATAAGCATGTCTTTTCCATCAAACATTAGAAATAATGTTATGTTCAAGTTTTCCATGTGTAAAACCTTTTTCATTTTGAATTCTTCTACAATGTTTAACAAATGCTTTATGAGCTTCATTTTTGTGAGCAAGAAATAATACCCATGTATAGCGAGAATAATCATCAACAATTACAAATGTATACAATTTGCCACTTAAGCTAGCGGTTCTAATAAGGACCAAATAAATCCATATGCAATAGTTCTAGAGGTCTTGAAGTAGAAATAACTTTCATTTTCTTAAAAGATGACTTAATTTGTTTACCTAGTTGACATGCATCACATATTTTATCTTTAACAAATTTAGTAATCGGCAAGCCTTTTACTAAATCAAGTTTAGACAATTTTGAGAGTAATTCCATATTGACATGTCCTAATCTTCTATGCCACAACCAACTATTTTCATTTATGGCAGCAAGGCAAATTGATTCTTTTGATGTCATATTATCAAGATCAATAGTGTAGACATTTTCATTTCTAAATGCCACAAATAGAACTTGATTATCAATTTCATTTACTATAATACACATGATTGATTTGAATATTACATTATAACTTTTATCACACAATTGGCTAATACTTAGCAAGTTATGTTTCAAGCCATCAACCAAGAGAACATCTTCAATAACAAGAGAATGTGTTTTACCAATATTACCTATACCGATGATCTTTCCTTTTGAGTTATCACCGAATTTGACATTTCCTCCATCTTTTAGAGTAAGAGAAGTAAACTTATTTTTATCACCCATCATATGCCTTGAACATCCATTATTGAGAAACCACTTATCTTTGGTAGATATGGATATCAAGCACACCTACAAGACAACTTCAAATAACCTTCTTTGGTACCCAAATTTTCTTGGGTCCACTAGGGTTAGCTTTTGGAGGAGTAGTTCCTTTGACTACCCAAATCATATTTTTCATGGGACATGTATGAATATTATGCCCTAATTTTCCACAATGTTCACATATGGGAATTTTCAAGAATTTTTCATTTAATAAAGAAT
Source organism: Fagus sylvatica (assembly GCA_907173295.1). Lineage (NCBI taxonomy): Eukaryota > Viridiplantae > Streptophyta > Magnoliopsida > Fagales > Fagaceae > Fagus > Fagus sylvatica. Next base: position 3,505,273 of record OU015770.1, on the reverse strand, counting down.
TTTTGATAGTGTTTTTCTTTGATTTTAGGGTTATATCCAATACCCGCTTTGTCAAAAACACATCTTTGACTACCTAACAAATTATCCAAATTTTTCTTTCCATTTGTAAAGTTAGTCACAATTTTATTTAATTTTTCAACTTTGAGTTTTAATTCTTTATTTTCATTTACCAAGAGATTTGAATCATGAGCTATTTGTGATGATGTTTCCACATCTTTTGCTTTCATTTTCTCAATGAAGCTTTGTGATTCAATTTTCAACTTAATTATTTCTTTTTCTAAAGATAGATTTTTATCATTTAAAGAAATAATTTGTTTTTCTAGAATTTCATTTTTGCTTTTGAAATCATCTAATTCGTTTGAAAGAGATGTGACTTTCTTTTTGAAAACTTTATTTTTCGAAACATTCTTCTCAAATTCTTCAACTAGCTCTTCAAAAGCATTTTGTAATTCATCATAGCTATAAGAATTATTTTCTAAAGAATTGAGTTCCGAAGTTACCTCATCTTCATATGCCATTAAGCAAAAGGCTTCGGTAGAATCTTCTTCATCGTTGGATGCTTGAGGGCTAATGCTTGTACATTCATCTTTCTCTATTTGAGGCAATTTGTGATCATGAACAAGCATGCTCATCTTTGATTCTTCAACTTGACTTGCTTCTTCATATGTAGCTTCAAGTCTTTCCCAAATTTCTTTAGCTGAATTACAACTTGAAATTTCATCAAATTCCTTTGAGTCAAACGCACAATATAAACAATTCATAGCTTTATAATTTAATTCAATGAGTTTGACATCATTTTCATCCCATTCAGTTTCTTGTTTGGGTATTTCTTGTTCTTCTACTATTTTAGTAGGAACATGAGGACCATTTACAATGATTTTCCATATGAGATAATCTTGAGCTTTAATGTACGTAGTCATTCTAGTTTTCCAATAACTATAATCACTACTATTGAACAAGGGTGGTCTATTTGTAGATTGACCTTCAACCATTTGAGGTCTAGATGTGTTTGCCATGATCTTAACTCTAAGATTGTTAAATCTATATGTAGAGCCTTGGCTCTGATACCAATTGTTACCCAAATATCAACCTAAGAGGGGGGGTGATTTAGGTTGAGGCAAACTTTTTCGATTTAAATGCGGAATTAGAAAACTATTTTCAATTAGCAAAAATTGATTAAACAAATTTAAGAACACAATTCAATTGCAATATAGATATGATAGAAAATCAAACACAAGCATATATAAGCAATTGAATAAGTAAGAGATAGAGATAGAGAAAATCAAACACAATGATTGTTATCGAGGTTCGGCTTCCCCGCCTACGTCCCCGCCTCAAGAACACTTCTTGAGGATTCCCAAATCCACTATTTGACAATCTTCTTCCGGGTGAAGATCAAACCGTTACAAATCTTCCTTAAACGGTGAAGAGTAACCACCGAGTGAAAAATCCTTTTCACTCCTTAGGATTTATACCAAAACCCACAAATCTTCCTTACAAGGTGAAGAGTAACCACCCAGTGAAAAATCCTTTTCACTACTTAGGATTTATACCAAAACCCTAACAAAAACACTCAATAATTTCAACAAAGGATTTGTTGTACAAAATATGGCTCTCTCAAAGAGTAGTTGTACACAATATGCTCACTCTAATAATTTATCAAAGATTTGATCAATATGGCTCAAAGAAGTATTTAGAGGAATTTGATTTTCAATCAAAGGATTTTGAATGATATGAAAATATAAGCTTGAGAAGGATGGATTGATGTAAAAGATATTTTCTTTTCTTTCTCTGATTTCTCTTGTATGCTCTGTTCTCTATATTTGTTTCTCTCTTCTATTCTCTTTATATATTGTTCAATCAATCGACGAAAGGAAATTTGAATTTGAAAATTTTTGTTCGTTAGAAAACACAATCATGATTCTATATAATTTTAAATGATAAAGTGGTATCAGAAGATTTGTTTAACCGACCATTTGAAAATGGAAATCACCCTTTTGAAAAATTTGCATGACTTTTTTTTTTAAAATAAACGGTGCCAATGTATGCCAGCTTATATTCATTACTTTTCTGCACCAAACTTTGCTGCAAGTCTTTGGCAGAGCTTTGATTCTCCAACGGACACATACTTAATTCAATCAATCAAATTGTTTTTATTGACTTTGAAATCTTTTGAAAAACTTTTCTGCTTTTTGTCAGCACAATTTTCAGCCAAAGATATCCAAATCTGCTAGTAGCTAATTTGTATGACTTTTGGAAATTCATGGGTTATTATCCCATGTTATTCATGCAATTAATTCAAGCCACCTAGCTTGTCAATCACCTTTAATAAGCTCTTACAATTCTTATATGTCGGCTACCTTAAGAAAAAAAAATTTCATTCGTAATTGATTTCATCATATGGCTATGTTTAAATATCAAAAATATCTAGCCATTAATATTGACTTTGTCAATGGTTTGAAAACAATTTTCTGTTTCAAAAATTTTTCCAACCGTAGAGATTTCTTTGTGTTCTTCACATGGCTATCTTTAAATATCAAAAATATCTAGCCATTAATATTGACTTTGTCAATGTTTTGAAAACAATTTTCTGTTTCAAAATTTTTCACAACCGTAGAGATTTATTTGTGTTCTTCACATGGCTATCATTTAAATATCAAAAATATCTAGCCATTAATATTGACTTTGTCAATGTTTTGAAAAACAATTATGTTTAAGAAATTTAAGTTGTTTTTAAAGTTGAGCCTTAAAGATCAAATCTTAATAAACTTTACAAAACCTAACTCTTACTTCTCATATGTCTCGGATCATTGATTCTTGAGCTTGATTTCTTTGTCTTGAGTCTTGATGATTTTGATCTTCAATGAATTTGCAACTTGTCAACTTTGTATTTGCTTGATATTTGAATTGGCCATCTTGGTCCAATTAAATCAATAGTCAAAATTAAGCTTTAAAACATAAATCATTAGTTCATATGAAAATATCATTAATGAACAACTTAAAATCATGGTTATCATCAAAACTACATGAATGTCCTTGGATTAATTAGCCAATTAATAATTATTGAAACCTTGAGGCTAACAACTTTTATTTTACATCAATCGCAACTTATCACTTCATCAATTGTGAAAAAATGTTATACAATTTGTTATTGCTTTAGACTTATATATTGTTATATTTATTAGTGTATACTTCCCAGGTATTTAATAATTACTCGAAAGAATGGAAATGCACTTAAGATTTGTGGGATTATACAAAAATTATGCAAACTTTTGAGGGAGTCGTCTATATATTTTTCCTTGAATATAGAGGAATTTGGAGCATTTCCAAAAAAAACTTGGGGTCGGATATAACCTGGTTTGCTGATATTTTTCATTTCTCAATAATTATGTTAGAACTAAACTCAAAAACATATCTCACAAACAGGGGCGTAGCCAAGGCAAGCCTTGGCTGGGCTATAGCCCAGTCAAGGTTTGTTTTTTTCTTTTTCTTTTTTACTTATATTTTTTTTATTAAAAAAAAAATACCTAATTAGCTCAGTCAAGATTTTTTTTTTTGCAATTAGCCCACCCTAAAATTTTTTTCTGCCTCCGCCTATGCTCACAAACAATAAAGATATTGTGGGCATGTCATGAGAGTATCTAGTATGTTCTTGTATGTATTGTTCAAAGAAAAGATAAAAATTACAATTCCTCCAACCTTAAGAATTAGAATCCTCTCCATTTGAAATGAAACAGAGAGAGTCTATTTTATAGTTTAGATTAATTATTACAAATCTAACAATGTACAGACTGTCACATTATTTAAAATTTTAAATGATGTGACAATATATACACAGTTACATCCATGTTTTTTTATTTTTTTATATATGAACTTTCTTAAAATTTATTTCCGATTTCTGCTATTAAATGAAGAAAATTAAAATATAATACCCGAAACTTCAGCAAAAGTTTTTCTTTTTATTTAAAAAAACCCCCTTTTTACAGATCTAATAGTTTGAGCTCAAAAAGTAGCTGCCAGTTAAAGATTTCTTTCTACTTGCAGCATATATTCTTAAAATGAAATGAAAAACAGCACTTTTCTCATTCTCAACGAAAACAGAAAATTACAAGGAATTGAATTGGTACTCATCTAACTCAGATCTTCACACATAAAATGTAGAATTTGTGATAAAAAAAAAAATTAAAAATATTGATGCAAAAATATATGAAAGTTGGAAAAAGGATGTAGTTAAGAATTGTTGATAGCTGGAATCAAAATTTCATTTGTATACTCATTAAAAAAATAAAAAGAGGAAAGAAAAGTAAAAATTAAAGAATCAAACCTAAACTAAGCGTTAAAAAAGAAGGAGAAAATTCTCATACATAAAAATGGAAGGGAAAAACCACAAAAGTCTTCAAATTTACGTTTTATAATAATAGTTAAATTATTGGCATATACTTTTCTTGCACCAATACTTACTAGGATCAAGCTCTGTGTGAACGAGCTCCAAGAGGAGGGTTTTATCAAGCAAGTCTTTTATATCATCTAGGCCTCGTTCTATCCCAAGGTTTGAGAAAAACCCAGTAACAGTAGGTTTCACAGTTACAACGGCTTTCACGGAAACATACTTCTCGGTAGAGCTTGCTACCGCCTTTATGTTGCTAGAGTTACTGAACCGGACGACTCGAACATTTTGTTTGATTTTTGTACGGAATGAGTGCATTGAGATGGGAAATGAAGCATTACCATTGCCATGGATGAATGGCTTGTGCAATAGGAATGGGATTTGGGTGGAGTTTGAGTGGTGAAGCTGTGGTTTCAACATTTAGGTAGTTAGAGAGAGAAGCAAGCTATAGCCAATAGGAATAGGACTTAATTTTTATGTAATGATTATGGTGGCTAAGCACTTATTTATATAGACATATGGATATTAAGAAATTGGACCATGAGTTTCATACGAGGTATAATGTTTATTATTCTTTGGCACGTGAAAATTAAGGTTAGAATCGTCAACAGATATTTGTCCTGGTGTTTATCAGGATAATACTATCTGGAACGAGGTAGGAAGAAAATTAAAAAAGACTTTTTTTTTTTTTAGTAAGAAGAAGAAGAAAAAAAAAAGACATTTTCAAATGAAGAAAAACAATGAAAATGAAATCATTTTCAACTTTGTTTATTCTTTATTGATTAATTGTTAGCATCTTCAGGATCTCACATGACTATTGGACCAATATTTAAGAACTTATCCATTTCACAATCCATGTTAGATGGAGTTTGAGCATCTTTAATTTCAGTCCTTATATATATGTGGTCCTAGGTCACAACTCACATGCAATGTTATCCGAATGAGATTTGCACGTGGAGGAATACCAAATACCCATGATAAAAAAGTTTGAAAATGAAGAAGACTACGGAAAAAAATAATTAAAAAAAAAAAAAAACTAATTTCGTATGTATATTATATTAGGATGGGTCCATTTTTATTTAATTTACTGAATTATGTGATAAATAAATTTTTATTTGTGCAGGTTTGGAATATGAAGTGATCATATTATTTAGTAAAGTTGCAATTTTACTTTTTGATAAACCAGGTTCTATTGCTCTATATTAGAAATTTTATTTTAGTTAAATTATAGTTTTCTATCATAAATTGTGTTTCATTTATTCTTAAATATTTTTTAGTTATAAATGTCTACTAAAAAATATAAATCTGGATAAGAAAAACTTCAAAAAAAGAGAAAAATTTAAAAACATATTGAATATCAAAAAGGATTTATGGATAAATTTGTTACTAGTATTAAACAAAACCCAACAAAAAATTGGGATAAAAATCTCACAAATGAACAAGAAATTCACCAAAAAGAGTTAAAAGATAATGAAATTATACAACCAAAAGAAAGTAATGAAAATAGTCATAATAAGATTTTAAATAAATAAATATATAAAAAATTAAACATAATTTAATTAATATTTAAATATAAGAAAAGGCTCCCTTTAAAGCTTTTCCCTTATGTCCCAAAATTCTTTGAGCCGCCCTACAACTAACTCACTATGAAAATTACAACTCAAGGTGAGTATGAATTGACACGTACGTATACAGCACTAAACAACCACAAGCTCCAATTAAATGACCCTGAATAACCTCTAGATAACGACAAGCTCTAGGAGGCACATGTTCCACGTATGACGTATCCCAAACGTTTCCAAACGACATATTGAATTTTGTAATTTTGCTTTCAAAATTTTGAGAATGAAGGACTTAAATCACATGGACGTGAGGAGTAGCTAGCACCGCATAAGTCCATTTCGTGGAGCAACTGCGTTGTGTATCATGTTTGGAAAGGGCATGATGGATTGTTTGCTATTAATAAAACTATCAACTTAATATTTTTACAATAATTTCATAATAATTCTGAAATGTTAAATTGATGTTACGCTTAAATGATAAAGTGATGTAAATATAGGTAAAATCTCTCTCTCTCACATCCCTTGCAATTCTTGCTGCAATTACGTGGATTTGAAATCTTAGTGATATATAAGTTATGAAAAGACTTATAAATATTTTAATTACATATGAGAAAATGATATTACAAACATATTTTATGTATTAGTAATAATGAAATATACATAAATAGGTTATTCTTTGGATTTAATTTTTTTATATATATTTAACTTGCCTCTTAAAAAAAATAATAATAATAAAAAACTCAAACTCTAGCTTCGCCTCTATTTGGTCACTTACTTTAGTATAATTTATCTTAATTGGATTAGATGTATTATACTTGCATCTTTTTTTTTTTTTTTTTTTTTTTTTTTTTTTTTTTTTCAAACATGAGCATAATTAAATCATATTTAGTCCCCCAACGAATCTTTGTATCAAGGTATATTTTTCAAATCTCCTCGTGATCAATCCTTGCTCAGAAAGATTTTTTTTTTCCTCTTAATTTCGATCTGAATTATAATTTACATGGACATTATATTTTTGTATTAAAATTTTTAGTTTTATTAATTAATTAACATTTTAAAATTAATTTTGCTTTCATTTAAAAGAAAAAATCTTGTCCTCCACAATTAAAATCTTGGCTCCCACAACGTATGTATTCATTAAACAAAATGAAGATAATTAAGTTCCTGCCATTGAAGTTGAGCAATTCCAAGTTATTGTTTTGTCCAAATTTAATTGCCATGTGACACAAGTTCTTAATCGATGATCTACACTTGCAAAATACACGTACATTTGTAACTTCAAATAGAAATGCTATAGGGAACTCCCTTTCCAGTCACTCCAGGCTCTGAGAATGGCTTCAAGAGCTCATATGGCACAACCCCAGCTCCACATCTGTTCTTCAAATCCCTATTGGCAATTTCTCTCATCAATAGTCCCCTCAAGCTCCTTCAACCTCCCAGTTAAACTTCTCGAAAGGACGCCTTTATAAATTGGGTTCTCATCCCATGCTTTCTCTATTTTCTCCCCTAGATACTCCTCATCCGGTGAATGATTTGATAGTACATCCAAAATAGCCATTACCTTTGTTGCTTGAATTTTTGAAGGGAAGCATTGTAAGAGTGCACCTTCAGGCTTTTTCAAGAAATTGTCCCAAAACTCTTCAGAAGGCTCTTCAGTGGGCATATTGGTTCTAGCAATGGTAGGTCGGTTAGGGAAATAACCACCATAAGTATATTGTCCAAAGTTCACCGCAGCATGGTGACCAGATGTCACCCATACGATCGTTGTGATGATTTCGATTAGGTCTTTCGGGGTTTTCAAGGACTGGCCACCACGGTTCGTCCTTCTTGTCAGCCATGACCTACAGTTCGGATCTCTGTCCACCATTCTTGGAGCTCTTGATCAGACTCCTATAAGGCTAGGGTTTGGGTAGTAATGGTTGACATAGTCATTAACCCACTCTTTGATGGCATCCCAAAGGAGGAGCCCATCATTGGCAAAAGGGTAGTCCTCAATTGTGAGCTTCAGGCCATGTGGAGCATTTGGATCCTCAACAGCCATTCCCCTGGAAAGTAGAAAAATCAAGAAGTTGGTAAACATGCATGGTGAATTAGAAGAGCTTTAGTCACAATTTAAAATGTTTAGTCTATTGAAGATTCATAACCGATCTCAAAGTTTTGGGATTAAGGTTTGGATTTCACTTGCTTGTTATGAACAACTACATATAAGTTGTGACTAAAATATTAGTTTTCAAATTTACCTGCTAATTAAGTCAGCTGGGAGTGCCTGCAAATTGAATTGCCACTGTTTGTCATAAGCAACCGAGCTAAACTCCATAGAGTATTTACCAGGCGAGAATGAGGTCTCAATGATCCCTCCGGCATTGATAAGTGCTAATCGAGCAAGACCATTAATATCCATAGTGTACCGAAAATGAGGGTGCAACAATCTATAGATTGGATGCATCTCACTGAGTTGCCTATTTGTCGCAATTATATAAGGCTCAGTAGCACAATGAGTTCTTAGCCTGCAAAAGAGATGAAGAATTTCCCTTGTTAATAAATTATTAATTTCTAAAGGCCACTCAAATATTTAAAATTTCAAGACTTGGCTTGTTTGTTGTTGATGTACATTATTTTTCACTTTTTTAAATATACTAGTTTAGAAAAGGAGCTCACCCCAAAATTTAGGTCAAGTCTCATTTAGGGTACCCACCACCCAATATCATATAGGGTTAATGGGAAATGGAACAAAACGGTTATCAAATTAAAATGGATCATATCCATTTGAAACAGGTCGATTTCATATTTCAAATTAAATATTATAAATATAAATGTGTATTTAATTTAATGTCATGTCATTTAAAAATTTTGTACACAATAAATCCAAAAAAAATGAAATCTTAACTGTAATCTTCCTTTCAAATGAAATAGAGAGAGTCTTTTTAAGTCCAAAGGTAGTAAACTCAAAAACTTCTAAAAGAGAAATGTATAATGGTAAGGTTCACATCAAACATTCAGAAAGAGAAATGTACAAGACCCCCAAACTTTTCTAAAGGTAATTAATTAATTTAAGATTAGATCTTGAGGTCTAGACACTAATTTAGCTAACAATAATGCTCCTTTCACATATAGATGAACAAATGCTAAACAAAATTTAAAATTGGAACATACCAGTGACTAACAAGTTGGTGATAACCGGAATCATGGGCAAGCACGTGAGCCTTGGCAAGCCTCCAAAGCCAGACACCAGTAGCATCCCAACAGGGTGTGTAGACATCTTTCCACTGTGGCTTCCCATCAATTGGTGGCCGAGTCAATTCAATGGCCAATGGCCTTAATGTGCCATCTAGGGGTTAGGAAGAACAGCGTTCGTGATCCATACAGAGTTGTGCCTTCAATTTGTCTTACTTTGCTCACATATGGTAATAATAGATCATGGTAATCTAGAATGAACAACTTCTTCTGTTTTATGGCCTACATGGATTCAATTAACAAAATTTATGTTAGAGAGAGAAATGATTATATATTGTCATGATGTTTACAATTTACTAAAAATGATATTGTTTTACCTCCTGGACCGTCATGAAACCTTTTATCTCTTGCTCAATTATTTCTGTAGTGATTGCTGATTCTGGTGGGCCATAGATCTTTGGGTCGAGTTTACTTTTTAGTGGCCATTCCTGCATTATTCAGTTGGTATTGCATGACATTCATGTTCGAACATAATTTTTGCAAGGAAATACTTTATTTTGCTGCTTTCAAATAAAATTTATTTTTATGCATTTTACTTGATGTGTTAGTTAACTCCTAAACCATATATATCTGTGTTCATGATTATATTTATCTTCTAATAACTTACATTTCTCATCTTTTTCCAATAACTTTGATGTTTTTTTTTGGTAAGCTTGCTAAAAAGAAAATATGTTTGTGTATATGATGTTAGAATACTGATTAAGTGATTAAATTAATAATTTCCTAACAACATAAGTTTCGGGGATAATCGATAATTTATTATGATATCAAAATAGGTAATCATAAGTTCGAAAAATCCCACATGTTAGGCCCTACTTATATATTGAGGGGAATATAAATTCGCATGTGAATTGGAGTGTTGGAATAATTGTTAAGTGATTAAATTCTCACCATTTGGGACAATCAGTCATTTAACATATCATATGTGTATGTATAATGTATGATGCTTATGCTCAATCTTTTCATTGTAAATGCCTACAAATCATAGTATCATACCGTGACCAACTGAATGCTATAGGGGTTGAGACCAGAAAGAGTCTGCCTAGCGAATTCCTCATCCCTAAACCAAAAGAATTTGTCTCCTGCATATATGTGCAACAACCACTATATATTTAGAGAAACAGTAATAGGAAAAAAAAAAAAAAAAAGGGGGTGGGGGAGGGGGGGTTAATCAATGATAAGTTTTATGTGCATGTTTTTCTCACTGTCCATTGTTTCTGGGGTCTCAAACCGCAACAAATTTTCTTCTGTATCACTGATAGCCTTGAATAGCCTGGGCAAGAGGCTTGTGAAAAATCCTTGGCTTACGTTTAGGGTTTTAGGGGCTGGCAAGTTAATCCCTTCATTGAAAAGTGAATCTATGGCTGTGAAGTAGGGGAATCCAAGGTCAGCATCAATGATAGCAGTCTCTAAAGATGGTAGCAATGCATGCAATCACTGAATATACTTGTCTTGGCTGAGAATGTTAACTGCCTTTATTTCCGAAAAGTTTTTCATCCCTTGGAACATATACACTGCTGCTCCTTTTCTCTGACAATGGATCTACATACAAAGCAAATGTTCTTAGGATCAGAAAAAATAAAATAAAAATGGAGCTAGGGGTAGCAAATTCACACTGTAATGATATTTTATTTTGATTTTCCTTACAACCCAAGAAAAATGGCCTTGATTGTTTAACTATTGCTGGATTTTCCTTAAGAACCCTGCCACTTGGTGAACATATTTTATTTTTATACACACAGTACCCAAATAAACACGATAGTGTAACTATTGCTGTATTTACTTGTAAAATTGGCCTTGATTGTTTAAAAAGTGTTAAGGTTGATCAAGTTTTTTTTAATCAATCATAGATATGTTTCTAAAAGAAAACCGAGCAAACACCGATACAGTAAGGCCTTGTTTAAGGAATCTCACATTGGTTAAATATCATAGTTGTATTAGTAGTTTTATGTATAAATAGAACATCTCATAACACATTGTAATTCATCCAAAACCATTGTATACGGAGAGATTAATAAAGATATAGTCTATTAAGCTTCATCATGTGGATATAGACTTACATAACCGAACCAAGTGAAACTCTAACCTCCACTATCTTCTCTCATTTTATATTTCTTGTTAGATTTTTTTTTTTATAAGTATATTTCTTGTTAGATTATGGTTTGCTACAGGCCTTGATTGTACCAATATTGGCTATAATTGTAAAAAGAGGTTTTTTTTTTTGTAATAAATATTGTAAAGAATTAGTTGTGTAATAGGTGATAGACTGATAGTTTGTTGAATTTATATTTGAGAGATTTTTTTGTTATCATTGATGATGAGGAATCACACATAAACACTTTCATAATGATTTAAAATAGGAATTTTTATCAAACCACTGTATTTAATTATTTAATTTATTTTGAATTTTGAGTCATTGTAGAAAAATTGACTCCACCACCATTGGTGAGGATGGAATACTTTTATCATAAGGGAAAAAAGGTGCCTGAGAATACCTTCTACTTATAGTCTTTTTTGTCTTTATATTATTGGATTTGACTTGAGTGCAGCAGTGCAATCAGATGCTTTCGAAAGAAAGATGACAAACTATACGATGCATTAACTTGGAACCAAATAATTGGTTGTCATCAGACTCCAAACTGGATTGGAAGGCCATTCCATGTCCGTGATGGAGCTTTCAGAAAATGAAATATCAGAGAAACATAAATTGAAAGTCTTCTAAATGATATTAGAAAAAGAAAAAAAAGTCTTCTAAATGCCAGGATTTGAAAAACCAAAAACAAACCATATATGATCAAGAAATTAATATCAACCTAAACTTACTAAATTGTGTAATATATTAAACTAGTTGCTAAAATAATACGTATTTAAGTAATAAATAAAAATCAAAACCAAAAAATTTGCAACAAAAAAAATACATCAAATATAATTTGATCAAAATTTGTTTAATATGTGACGTTATTATCATCATATTTAATATTAGTAGTATCAAATCTAATATTTTACCTATTAAAAATTCTATACCCATTAAAAAATGAATATAGTAAAAATGGCCCTATTTACGTTATTAAATGTGAAAAAATCAAGACTATAAAAAACTTAGCAGCACAAAGGAGGTTTGTAATGTGTCATCCATTTTGTTTTTCATATCCCACGTGATGATAGGAAGTAGTCTAGTCATGTCTTTCTATCAAAGACAAAAAAGTGTCATGTCATGTCTAAAGAATTATTATTATTATTATCATCATCGTCGTCCCTTTTCTTGATAAGAATTATTATTGTCCCTTGTCTTGCCTATTAAAGGAAAAAAAAAAAAATGATACAAAGAGGTGATCAGTTTTGATTAACTTATTTTCTTATAATTTTTTTAAAATTCAATCTTTTTAAATATAATTATATTTCCACTTTTTTTAATAAAATTAATCCAAATGCACATTAATTTATCACCTGTACTAGATCTAGGGCGTCCAGTCCTGCAACGTCTAGGATATGGATGCTCTTTGCCCCCGAGCACTGGCCTTTTAAGATCAATATTACTATCAGGATCTCCAATATCATTGTACACATCATAATCATACACCCTCTCAAAGCTCTTGCGTTCTCCTTGGCCATTGCCTCGCAAAATCTCAAGCTCTTCTTCTCTTAACCTCAATAGCCCACTTGGTGTCTCTGATGGCAAGTATGACTGTTCCAAACCAAACATATGTGTAAGTGTCAAAATCCAAAAATAAAATTAATATGAAGATTTTATAAGAGACAACATCACATTCCTTTCTTATATGTGAAATGCATGGAATATTACTTTATCATTCTCATCAAAACCTCAAATGAATTGTATGTATGCAATTCTATTGACATCCCTTAGGTTTTATTTATTTCTAATCACACTTTTGTTATCATAAAGCAGGCAACCAAACTAATTTCTATTCCCCTAGAGAAGCCCGCAATCCCCAAAGAGCACTAGTGAGGACAGATCAAACATTACATTCTGAACCTATTAAGCTACACCAGACCTAATCACATTTACTTATATAAGAGAATGTCAATTGAACCATATCTAGTCAAGAGGGATATCTTAAGAAAAACAAATCGGGGATATAAGTGATATTTTATTTTTTTTCTCCCCTTTATCCTAGATACTTTTTCCTGATAGTGATATGCCTAGGATAAAAAAAAATGAGAGGGAATATGAGTGATTTTTTCTTTGCTAAATGAATATAAGTGATATTTTATCCCTTTTTATGGTAGATACTTTATCTTTGTTGCATTTTAGAAAGAAAAAAAAAATCCGATTAAAAAGAGCGGTCACAATCACACTAGCATGATAGATTAATAGTTCAAACTCAAACGTGGAAAAAGGATTTAATGTTTCGAATGTATATGACTTCTTTTTCACATATGGGTTCCAAGAGAGAAATCATATAGATCCGAAACACAAGATAACAATTCCAAACGGTGGACCACATCTTGCTAGAATTTTGGAACTTGTCATCATAACTGTCCTTGCATTTAATTTTTCTCTTGGTTGACAGGCTGGAGATGATATTTCACCCAAGTGGTCCAATAATGCCTTGAAAAATCTAATAATGATTCAGTGACTAATGGATGGAACATAAATTTGGGGAAATTTGTGATCCTAATTGATATTTCTCTTGGTCATTAAGCAACAGTTTTGTGATGGACAACTTATTTTACAAGTCCTTAATTAAGATAACAATTTTTTTTATTAGTTTTTTTTCGCTAAAAAGGAGAAATTCATTAATCACAATCGGCAACATTCCTCAATCAAAGCCTCTCTCACAAAGGGAGGAAGAGAGAGAATCAAAATTACAAAAAGAAAAACAACTATTATGAGAAACAAATTTGGTCAAGACCTACACAACCAAGTTTGCATAAAAAACAACATAAGATAAACCACTAATAAATAATTAAGATACAAATTGCTACCAGTAAATAATTACGTTTAGGTAAACCCATTATTAACATTACATTTATTTCTCTTTCTTTTATGATGGAAAAGCTTTTCATTGGATTTCATTCGGTCGAAATAATAAAGGCACATTACAAGACTACAGTGAAGAATGAAACTTTTCATAAAAAATAAAAAATAAAAAAAAAACTCAAACAAGCAAAAGACCATAATGCATGCATTATGCCTCCTGGTCAATGTACTGATTCTCTCTGAAACTGAGTTTTTACTTTTATTTTCTCACTTACAATCTACTATTTAAATAAATTGAAAAAAATATATATACAATTTCAGAACAATTTGTGTCACACCCAAACTTATTCCGTAAACAATTTTTTTTTTTTTTTGGTCATAAACAATTGGGTTTGGAAATTAAGATTTAGGACAAGAATAAACTATTGTTTAATTGGCCTTTAATTATTCTACAACTTAGTTAAACTTAATAACTGAATTCAGCTAATGTTTCAAACAAGCAGACAAATTCGACTTCAAAATGTACCACTTTTCATGAAAAAAAAAAAGGACCAGTTTCACTTGTATAAGAAATTGATAATGCTTTACCATTATAAGCTTCAAAGATGCGAACACTATCCGTAGACTGTTGATTTGAACCAATGAGGCAATGGCTTTGCTACATTAGATATGAAAATGACAAGCCATATATGGCCAATAATTTTATGAAAACAAACGAGACGTTACCATCAATCAGCTATCACAAACATATTCTTACCTAAGTTTTACATTTAACTTTGTTATCAAATTCGAAATTTTATGGCTGTGAGTGTGCCGCTTGGGTTGTGCAAAGAGGTTTAATTAGATTTTCACCAAAGTTTGATTGGTCAGCCAAGTCAAAAAGGACCATTACAAAATTGCAAGTTGGCCCCCCAAACTCTTTAAACAATTGCATATATTGGCCAAAAATAACAATTCCCTGTTAAGTAGAAAATTGTTACTCTGAAAGGTTTTTCTTGCAAAATTATTATAATGTCATGCCATTATTTTAAGTGTTTAAAAAAGGAATGGGTGAAGGTTATTAAAGGTTCCATTCAGGAGAAGGAAAAAAAAAATCAAATAAAAAAAGCTTTTAAAATATGTTTTGTGGAAGAAAGAGAAAATAATTTTGCAACTGTTGCCACATTTTTAAATAAAAAAAATGATGAAGTGACCATAAGTAAACCCGGTAGGCTAACGATTCAGAAAACATATATATAGGACCCATGTGTCTTGGCCTCCTAACCTAAACTAAAATAATTGTAAATTAGGTTTAAGTCTAATTATCAAGCTTACTTTTGCATATTAAACCTGGGCAAGCACGTTTACCAATGTGTACATAATGCATCTATATTTGTTTTAACATACATGAGTGTACACACACGCGTGTATATATATATATATATACTTAATTGCTTATATTCAACAAGTAAATTAAACGACTAATTAATGCTTCAAAGTGGCTAACCTTGTTAGAAAAGAAGACCCTCTTCTGTGGATTGTCATACTTGGAATGAACCCATGAATTACAATTGACATGAACGGGGCCATTAGCGAAGCCATCGAGGACAATATCTTGCAGATACATCTCCGTGTGGTGCTCATTCTCCACAAAAATGGCCCCAACCTCCCCAAAGTCTATTGGAACTTCAAAACTTGACTCATACTTCACCACATCCTTCTCTTGGCTCGTTCTATGTGCGTACCCTTTGATTGTCTCCTTCTCTAATCCCGTCTCTTTCAAAATAAAAATATATTAGAAATAGTTAACATAAATAGTCACATCATTATAGTTCAATGTATGTAGTCTTGAATGCTTACACAAAAGCTTTCATAATTAATTATACATGTATGTATATGATCTTTCATCAAAATTATACACGTATGTATATAATCCTCCATTGATATACTTTTTTTTTTTTTTTTTTTGAGGAAATCCATTGATATACTTAAACCTATATAACCTAACTTTGTACTTTGTACGTAGCAAATTAAAAAAAATTAACATAACTTAACGTTGTATTTAGAGTTTATTTAGTTGGGACCATATATACTTATAGTCGTTATCAACTTGTCTTTTTCTATATCTCAGTTTATTGGGCCCATTAGGGACCATTTGGAAAGGACTGTTAGATTCTGTCATTTTAATGTCTAAGGCATAGTGTTCTTGAAAATTCACAAGTTGATAATTTCTCTCTCTCTTACATACATAATAAACAAAGACCAAATAACTCACAAACATATTGACATTTGGAAGAGAGATGAGAATGGAAAAATAAACCCTATATCTTTTGTGTTTAGTGATTGATATATTGTTTCTATCAGTTAGTAGGTGGGACATGTTTCTATCTATAAGCAGCGAGAAATCAGTATTTTAAACATTTAAAGCGTTTCCATTAGGAATGAAATAATGAAAATTTATTAGGTATTAGAATACAGTGACATACCACTCCACACTGATAAATACAAGTCATTTAATATAAAAATATGATATAAAATTAAAAAAATAATATGAAAAAGTTAATTATTGTATTATGTGGTTTATTTTTACAACAATGATATAGACACAACAAATTTTATATTATTTCTAAAACTTATTGAGATGATAAATTATGATTAGTGCATCATTACTTTTATTGAGACCACTATCAATATCACTTTTATTCTACATCAATCAATCGTAATTTATCACTTCATCAATTGTGAAAAAATGTTATACAATTTGTTATTGCTTTAGACTTATATATTGTTATATTTATTAGTGTATACTTCCCAGGTACCTAATAATTACTCGAAAGAATGGAAATGCACTTAAGAATTGTAGGATTATACAAAAATTATGCAAACTTTTGAGGGAGTCGTCTATATATTTTTCTATAATTTTTCCTTGAATATAGAGGAATTTGGAGCATTTCCAAAAAAAACTTGGGGTCGGATATAACCTGGTTTGCTGATATTTTTCATTTCTCAATAATTATGTTAGGAGTAAACTAAAAAACATATCTCACAAACAATAAAGATATTGTGGGCATGTCATGAGAGTATCTAGTATGTTCTTGTATGTATTATTCAAAGAAAAGATAAAAATTACAATTCCTCCAACCTTGAGAATTAGAATCTCTTTATTTGAAATGAAATAAAAAGACTATTTAATAATTCAGATTAATTATTATAGATTTAACTGTGTACTCACTATTATATTATTTAAAATTTTAAATAATGTAACACTATATATACCGTTCGATTACATTTTTTTTATTTGGTAAGTGATATTTCCGTACTTAGAGGAGGTATTTCCGCACTTACATAAAATTTTGTGCCGTCAAAAGTCCAAAAACCCCTCATCTTTTACACCAAAGTGTGAGAGAAAAAGTAAAATATGAGGGGTTTTAGTCTTTTGACAACACAAATTTTTATATTAGTATGGAAATATCATTTGTGAGCGTGGAAATATCATTATCTTTTTTTTATATATGAACTTTCTTAAAATTTATTTCTGATTTCTGTTATTAAATGAAGAAAATTAAAATATAATACCCGAAACTTCAGCAAAAGTTTTTCTTTTTATTTAAAAAAAACAAACCCTTTTTACAGATCTAATAGTTTGAGCTCAAAAAGTAGCTGCCAGTTAAAGATTTCTTTCTACTTGCAGCATATATTCTTAAAATGAAATGAAAAACAGCACTTTTCTCCTTCTCAACGAAAACAGAAAATTACAAGGAATTGAATTGGTACTCATTTAACTCAGATCTTCACACATAAAATGTAGAATTTGTGATAAAAAAAATTAAAAATATTGATGCAAAAATATATGAAAGTTGGAAAAAGGATGTAGTTAAGAATTGTTGATAGCTGGAATCAAAATTTCATTTGTATACTCATTAAAAAAATAAAAAGAGGAAAGAAAAGTAAAAATTAAAGAATCAAACCTAAACTAAGCGTTAAAAAAGAAGAAAATTCTCATACATAAAAATGGAAGAGAAAAACCACAAAAGTCTTCAAATTTACGTTTTATAATAATAGTTAAATTATTGGCATATACTTTTCTTGCACCAATACTTACTAGGATCAAGCTCTGTGTGAACGAGCTCCAAGAGGAGGGTTTTACCAAGCAAGTCTTTTACATCATCTAGGCCTCGTTCTATCCCAAGGTTTGAGAAAAACCCAGTAACAGTACGTTTCACAGTTACAACGGCTTTCACGGAAACAGACTTCTCGGTAGAGCTTGCTACCGCCTTTATGTTGCTAGAGTTACTGAACCGGACGACTCGAACATTTTGTTTGTTTTTTGTACGGAATGAGTGCATTGAGATGGGAAATGAAGCATTACCATTGCCATGGATGAATGGCTTGTGCAATATGAATGGGATTTGGGTGGAGTTTGAGTGGTGAAGCTGTGGTTTCAACATTTTGGTAGTTAGAGAGAGAAGCAAGCTATAGCCAATAGGAATAGGACTTAATTTTTATGTGATGGTTATGGTGGCTAAGCACTTATTTATATAGACATGGATATTAAGAAATTGGACCATGAGTTTCATACGCGGTATAAAGTTTATTATTCTTTGGCACGTGAAAATTAAGGTTAGAATCGTCAACATTTATTTGTCCTTGTGTTTATCAGGATAATACTATCTGGAACGAGATAGGAAGAAAATTAAAAAAGACTTCTTCTTTTTTAATAGTAAGAAGAAGAAGAAGAAGAAGAAAAAAGAAGATATTTTCAAATGGAGAAAAACAATGAAAATGAAATCATTTTCAACTTTGTTTTTTCTTTATTAATTAATTGTTAGCATCTTCAGGATCCCACATGACTATTGGACCAATATTTAAGAACTTATCCATTTCACAATCCATGTTGGCATGCATTGATTGGCTTTAATATTTTTTTTTTGATGAATTTGATAGGCTTTAATAGGTTAGATGGAGTTTGAGCATCTTTAATTTCAGTCCTTATATATATGTGGTCCTAAGGTCACAACTCACACATGTATGTTTAAATTAGTTATCTGTCGTTTATAATATTAAGAATAAATTAAAATAAGGGTGAAATGTGTGTGAAAACGTGATATCAACAACGTCAAGTGGTTTATCAAAAAAAAAAAAACAAGGGTGTGTGTGTGAAAACGTGAAATCAGCAACGTCAAGTGGTGGGTGTGGACTAATTCAATGTCTTGGTTAATTTAAGGTACGTATTGACCACCATACGATAAGACAAAGGAACATAGGTTTAGCATAGTATCCTCGTAAATTTCTAATTAAGGCACTAAAGTACATGCAACCAGATAAAAAGAAAGTTTAATGTGATTCAATGTTATCCGAATGAGATTTGCACGTGTAGGAATACCAAATACCCATGATAAAAAAGTTTGAAAATGAAGAAGACTACGGAAAAAATAATTACAAAAAAAAAAAAAAAAAAAAAACTAATTTCGTCGTGTATATATATCATATAGGATTACTCCCATAAATTACAGAGTTTCACGTCCATATATAGAGTGGCAAAATAACCAGGAAAGTGTAAGCTAGGAAAATTTTATTACAGAAAAACAAAAGAAAAGAGAAGAATAGCTGAAATGGTAGTTGCAAGCAGGAAATAGCATATGTGCTTGGGCCAAAAATAACATTAACACAACCTGAGGCCAACAATTTAGTACTCTTTTTTTTATAATAACAATTTAGTACCTTTAATTTTTAAAGGCACTGATTACATTTTTATTAGTGAACCACAGCGTAGGGAAGAGCACCATCACGAATTCAATCACTATTCACTAACGCCAACTCACACGTTGTGATGTAATGTTAACAGAGTCAATTTAGTCACTATCCGTTATAACTTTGATGGACCTTAAATGGTCGATATAATTTCCTGTATTATGTATATTTAAACTCTACTTCTTTTTATACAAAAGACCAAAATAATATCATTGAACTCTATCTTTAATTCAATATATATAATATAACAGAGTTGGATTTATAAAGGTGTGAAGCAACCAAGGATTTAGTACCAATTGGTTATGTTGATTTTCTGTCAAAACCCATAATAAGGTCTTTGTTTCGGATCATAATATAGAATGTCTGGGAAAAGAAAAGGTTGATTAGGCTCTCCAAGGCATGGGATCATAAAATGTCTGGGGAGGGTTCGGTGCTTTGACAAGGGAATTTGATAGTGAAATCAATGGAGGGAGAAAGAGAAATTCTCACAGTATTGTGTCCTTTCTTGAGTTTTTATTTAGACACGGGTTTGTTGCAGATTGAGATAGACTCTGAAGATCTCACTTTAGTGAGTCTCCTCCACGACGAGAGACCTCCTATTCGTGCAGAAATTAAGCTTTTAGTTGATGAGATTGTAGAGTTGATAGAAAACTTTCAGTTTGTCTTTTGTAATCATTCCCTAAAGGCTATAATCTTTTAGCACGTGCTTTAACTTCTGATGCACTAGCAAAGGCGGGTCCCTCACTTTGTTTTGAGGATTACTGATTATCCTCCTTGTCTCTATCATCCATAAAATATCTACCATCTTTATATTAAAAAAATATATTAAATAAAAATTAATGGCACTATGGTACGAATAAATTTTTTTACTTTTTATTTTTTTATCATTTAAAGTTGGTAATATCGAGAGAGAGGACCACAGCTGTCTGGGTAGCAGAGAGCATGAACAAAGCTGATAAATCTCACAATAAAATCATGCCATGACATGACCAATCAAGTAATTTTGAGAAACCATCAATAATTGGGAATACTACATATTAAATTCCTGTGTTAATTTGTTTCCATTATGCTTTTTCTCCAAATTAACCTTGTTCGTTGCCAATTAGTACACTCTATCATTCTTTTAAAAAAAAAAAAAAAATTTGTTAACGGTACCTTTAAAATAATTATTAAAAAATATTAAATATTTACACTTTATAAAAAATAATAAATTTTTAATATTAAAATAATAAATAAAATGATTAAAATACTCTTAAAAGTTATTTTTGTATTATTTTAATATTAAAATTTATATTTTTATAAAATAGAAGTATTAAATACTTTTTTAATTATTGTCCTAAAGACACTTGTTAACAGAACAAAAAAATTAAAATCCTTTGAGAATAACTCTTTTTGGAAAATAAAGTTAAAAAACTCTAAAATTCAACGATAGATCGGTAGATCGATGATTAGATAATTGGGAGAGGCTGATGAATCTGAACACGAGATATTTCGAGCAAAAACATTAAAAAAGTATCAATGTAGGTGAAAATTGCTCGGCAAAACATGTTGTTTTTTATAACTGATTATGCATAAAACGTGTTTAATTTCAAGAGGAAGAGTTATGAGTGTTTTCGTTTTACCAATAAGTGTGTAAATTCATCCCCTCTTATCACTTACGTACAATGCTGCTTGGCAAAACATGTGTTTTTTTTTTTTTAACTGATCATGCATTAATGCATAAAACGTGTTTAATTTCAGGAGGAAGGAGTTATGAGTGTTTTCGTTTTACCAATTAAGTGACTAAATTCATCCCCTCTTATCACTTACATACAATGCATAGTTTGTCTACTTCATGAAAGTGCAGTAGCATACATGATGTTGCCTTCTCTCGCTGCAAATTATAGCCCTTGTTTTACTGAGAGAAATAAAGAAAGAAAGACTTTGATTCATCTGTAGGAAGTACAGCAAGATTCAACTGAGTCACCAAATAAATCTAGTGTCGCATCTTTCCATACCGAGCTAACAAATAAGCAGTTGGATACAAGAGCGGAACTAGAAATTTTTGTTTTGGGAGTTAAATTATAATATTGATAGATTACTTAATACAAATCTCTCTCATGTGTACACACTTATGTATGAAAAAAATATACTAATTTTAATTTTTTAATAATAAAATAAATCATAATTCATGAATACATGACATATAAACTACAACTATCGACTTATGCATATATTACATAATCTTTGAAGTGAAATTATCATTTTACCCTTTGTCTCTATAATCACTTACTTAACAAATCCTTTAAGAAAACTAACGAGGCATCTCAAAATTGGAGGTGGGAGGAATTGCTACTTTTGTAGGCAAAATCATTAAAAAGTTTTGACTAAAATATAAGCTAAAAAAACAAAATAAAAAAGTTGCCCCCGAGGGCATGAGTGGTTGGCTAGATTTCTTCATCCCTATGGATATCTGATAGTTCCCAACTCCTAAAGCCGTGTAGCCCACCCAGACTAATCTGATTCCTTACACCACAGATGAATGAAAACATAAAAGGTAGTGAATAGTGATGAGTGTCAGATCTACAGACTAGGTGGTCCTATTAATCCTTGTGATTTATTGGTGCAGCGTGGTTCGTACCTCTGATAGACTGATACTGAGACAATTCATGTGCTGTGCCTAACCGGGCCCCTTGATTAATCAGGATATGTTTTTTCTTAAATGTGTATGTCCATAACATCATTGATCACCTGGAATAGAATAGTAGTTGTTACTTTCAGAGAACAGTTTGTAGTTATATTTCTTTAAAAAAATAATAATTTCTTACAAAACATAGCACATTAGGACTCCATCTCGATTCTTGCATCATGCTCATAGGTTGCTTAGGACCAAGCACCTCCATCATTAATCATTATCAGCCTTGGTCCTTGGCTACCATCGGAAAACGCCATAGTAGTATAGTACACCCGAGAATGAAACTTTGTAAGTGTTTTGCCGAATAAAATTAAAAGACTTTTGGAGAAACAATCAGTTTGATTAGTGGAAGATCGAATATGCATGTGACTACAATAATTTTTTTTTTGATAAAATACTACAATAAAGTTATGTATAAGGAATCAATCTCCGAAACTTGAAAATGAGACCACACGCGCCCTTTTCTGAGTAAGTCCAACCATAAAATGTAAGCTTTTCAAATTGATGTAATGTCACTACATATTAAAGTAATAATTACCTCCTTCAATCATTGTACCATTTTATCACAATCACTTTGACCACGGCGTTAAACATTATAAGAGTAGTAATTGAGTTTAGCAAAAAATAATAAGAGTAATAATTGATACCGAGACCAAATAACGAAGCAACTGTTTGAACACAACAATTAATTAAGTACACATATGAGCAGGTCATGTTGGTTTGGTAATTGGTATACCTTATCTATATTTATTTAATTTTTTTTATAGAAATCTATATTTAATATTGTTAATTATAAAACAAGTTAGATAAGAAATAATTTTATTTAGAAGAAAATGAAATTTTAAAAAGTTACACTAAACATTAATCTAAAATTGTTTGATCAATTATGCAATAACAGGTTTTGTATTTCCAATTTTGGGGAGGGGGAACGTTCCAGTAAATATTGAAGTAGGTTTTATGAGATCATTTCAAATTATAACTTATCTATCAACCGACGCTCTTTTGAATTTTCCTATTTTAGGACAAATTATTGCATCCAACAGAAAGACAGGAATGTGGGTTCCTCATCTATGAATGGGGCCACATGGCCCACACCTAATATGATAGTAGGAAGGACTCTCTCCATTAAACCTAATAAAGATCAAAGCAGTCTACAAAACAAAAGTGGGCTATTTTATTTTTTTGTAGGGTATATGGTATTCTCTGATGCTTCTGTTTTACTTGTTTTTACGCATGTGAGCAAAATTATCTAAATTGTCTATGTTAGTGTCACTCATTAATAAAAAAAAATTAAAAAAACAGATATCGTAAGAATACCATCATGATCATTCGGCTTTCCAGTCAAACATTTTAACTAAAGAGTAATATTATAAATTTTATTACATGATAATATACAAAAAACTATGGAAAGAATAAAATAACCCAGTACCGTAACCTATCTATATCATTATTCGACAATCAAGATCATGAGATGTCATGAAGTCCATGAAACAAATGAGCAAGGTCACATACTCAGAAAAAACGTACTAAACCTCACAACAAATAAATCAAAACAGGCAAAAAATGAGAAGTAATTCCCTCTAGAACAGATTTGCCTAGGAACGATGCATATAGAGAACAAAAACTAACCACAAAATAAAATAAAATTTATGCTTCGTGTATAGAGACTGCATGCCTTCCACACATTTTCATTACCAAAACCTTTGGTACATACAAGATGTGATCGAGTTGTTGGAGAAGATAAGAATCTTTTTGGAGAAGAAGTTAAGACATCACAACACAACTAATTGACAAGAACTTGTTAGTACACTCACCCTTTGGTACATAAAAGAGTGATCGAGTTGTTGGAGAAGATAAAAATCTTTCGGAGAAGAAGTTAAGACATCACAACACAACTAATTGACAAGAACTTGTTAGTACACTCACCTACCTATAGTCCCAAAACCTCAATACATTTACATTAAAAGTCAAAGTTTTCACAACGTTGTTTAGGTAAGAAATTATAAATGATAGACAATAAAGTGGTATAAGTGGCGAGTCCATATCAAAACCAATAACAACTTAACTCCTATAATTTTCATCAATTTGTGATGTGCTGGAAACTGAGGTAATCTACAACAATACATTTCTAACTTCAAATGGAAATGCTATAAGGAACTCCCTTTCCTGTCACTCCAGGCGGTGAGAATGGCTTCAAGAGCTCATATGGAACAATCCCTGCTCCATTCCTATTCTTCAAATCCTTGTTGGCATTCCTCTCATCGATAGTCCCTTCATTCTCCTTCAACCTCCCAGTAAACCTTTCAAAGGCTGCCTTTATAATTGGGTTCTCACCCCATGCTGGCTCTAGTAATTTCTCCCCTAGATACTCCTCATCCGGTGAATGATTCGATAGTATGTCCATAACAGCCATCATTCTTGTTGCTTGAATTTGTGAAGGGAAGCATTCTAAAAGTGCACCTTCAGGCTTTCTCAAGAAATTTTTCCAAACTTCATGTGAAGGGTCTTCAGTGGGCATATTGGTTCTAGCAATAGTAGGCCGGTTTGGGAAATAACCTGTGAAAGTGTATTGTCCAAAATTCACAGCTGCATGGTGACCAGATGCCACCCATACAATTGTTGTGATGGTTTCAATTAGGTCTTTTGGGGTTTTGAGGACTGGCCACCATGGTTCATCCTTTTTATCACCGTGGCCTACTGTTCGAATTTCTGTCCACCATGCTTGGAGCTCTCGGTCTAACTCTACAAGACTTGGGTGTGGGTAATAGTGGTTGACATAGTCACTCACCCACTCTTTGATGGAGTCCCAAAGGAGGAGGCCATCATTGGCAAATGGGTAGTCCTCAATTGTGAGTTTTAGGCCATGTCGAGCATTTGGATCCTCGACAGCCATTCCCCTGTCAATTGTAGCATACAAGAATGAGTAATGTATTTTATTATATAAGTCATGTTAATTGATGTGATATCACTTAGTAATCACAACAAATTAATTCAAATATTTATTTATTATATTGTTGAAGTGACATCAATCATATTAATTGTTACATTAGTTTGCAAATCTTTTGTATTAAAATTGATAGTAGCTCTAATTTTTCCATCAAAAGAGTGAAATTTTAAAAGAATGTGTTTATTCAAACAAGTTGGAAAATAAGTGAAATCAGATAAGCACGAAATAATCAAAGAGACGCAATATTATGTCTAGACAATTTGGTAGTGTTAGGAATTGTACAATAAACCTTAGGTGTACAACACCATAAGTTGTTACTTGTTTATGAAAGTGAAAGGTTAGTTATTAACTATATACCTGCTAATTAAATCAGCTGGTAGTGCCTGCAAGTTGAACTGCCACTCTTGGTCATAGGCGACGGAGCTAAACTCCATGGAGTATTTGCCAGCGGAGAATGAGCTCTCAACGATCCCTCCTGCATTGATGAGTATTTCTCGGGCGAAAGCATTAATATCCATAGTGTACCGGAAATGCGGGTGCAACAGTCTATAGATTGGGTGCATCGCACTAAGTTGCCTATTTGTTGCTATTATATAAGGTTCTGTAGCACAATGAGTTCTTAGCCTGCAAAAAGAATTTCTAGTCCTTTCAATACTATAGGTGGTATGAATAAATGCTAAACAAAATTTAGAAGTGGAAGTGTGGAACATACCAGTGACTAACTAGTTGGTGATAACAAGAGTCATGGGCAAGAACATGAGCTTTGGCAAGTCTCCAAAGCCAAACACTTGTAGAATCCCAACAGCCTGTGAAAACTTGTTTCCACTGTGGCTTCCCATCCATTGGTGGCCGAGTCAGCTCAATGGCCAGTGGCCATAATGTTCCATTTGGGGTTAGGAAGAACAGTGTCCGTGATCCATACAGAGTTGTGCCTTTAATTTGTCTTACTTTACTCACATATGGTAAAAATAAATCATGGTAGTCTATAATGAACAACTTCTTCTGACTTATGGCCTGCATGTATACAAATTTATGTGAGAGATAAATCAATACATATGGTCATAATGCTTATCAGTTACGGAAATAATTTGTACACATCTACTATGCACATGCACACAATACGCACTTATCCGTATTTTGGATCACATTGTCCACATTTTGTGAACGTGTGCATTAAATGTGTCTTATATATGTGCACAAATCATAACCCTATCAGTCATAAGTTAATTATAAAATCAAAATCTTTTGTTTCAATTAATGTGTGTGCTTATCATTTATGTTTGGATATTATGCTACCTCATCGACGGTCATTAAGCCTCTCATTTCTCGTTCAATCATTTCTGAAGTGATTGCTGATTCTTGCGGGCCATAAATCTTTGGATCAAGTTTACTCTTCAATGGCCATTCCTGCATGATTTTCATGTGTTGCGTTACATATATTTGATCACCATTCTCACGCTCATATATACCACAATGTCAATCTATTAAAAAAATTGTGAGTATATATTCATAATTTGTAAACATGTATGTCTAGTATACAGTACCATTATTTGAAATTTTAAATAATATAGAATACATTTTTAGACTTATAATATATATAACCTGAATCATAAAATAGATCATGTTCTCATGTACAAAATAACAACCACAACATGCATGTGCTGTTAGTTGTGAACATTTTTATATTACTAAATTTCTTGTTAAGGTTATATTGCTAAAAAAATGTTTAATTGAGTTTTATGCATGGTTAATGTCTATTTAATTACCATACCGTGACCAGCTTTATGCTGTATGGATTGACTCCAGCAAGAGTCTGCCTAGCAAATTCCTCATCCCTAAACCAAAAGAATTTGTCTCCTACATACACACATGCAAAAACCATTTAGCTAGAAAGAGTAATAGAAATAGCTAGCAACGTCAAAGGACAAAGATATTGCAATAATATCAATTAATTAATGTGTTTATTTTCTCACTGTCCATTGTGTCTGGGGTCTCAAAGCGCAACACATCATCTTCTGTATCATCTATAGCCTTGACTAGCCGAGGCAGAAGGGTTCTGAGCAACCCTTTGTTTTGGTTTTTTAATGGAGGCAACTTAACCCCTTCGTTGAAAAGCGAATCTACGGCTGTGAAGTTGGGGAATCCGAGTTCAGCGTCAATGATTGCGGTCTCTAGGGATGGTAGCACTGCATGCAATACTGACTGTACTGTCTTCAATGAGAATGTTAATTCCTTTTCTTCCGAGAACTTATCATCCCGAGGAACGTAAATGTTGCCGCTCCTTTTCTCAGACAATGGATCTAAATGTATAGAGAAAGCAATTGTTCATATACAGGATCAAATATATGAATGAAGGACTAAATCAAATTTAAACTTTTATGATATTTTATGTTGTTAAATTAACCCTAAATAAATGAGTGAATGGTTAAATTTAGAGAGTCTTAACATTTTATTTTATTTGTTTTTAGTTGTTTATTTTTATTGTTTTGTAACATTAAGATATTAGATAATCCTAGAGACATATCTACTAGAAAATGGGAAAAATGAGCATCTTCTTTAAAATCGAGACAGTCAATTTTACGATGATTATAATGTGGTCATTTAAAATCAATTATGACTCCTTATTTGCTGAAATGGAAGTTAGAATTTTCTTAAAACTGAATTATGGAATAGATTTTCCCCATTTTCATTACGTGGCAAATCAAGTAAATGAAACTTCATTTGAAACCTTTCATAAATTATAATATTTAAAATATATTATTTTCCTTTTTTTTTTTTTTTTTTTTTTGGTTCTTCTTAATTTCTACCATATCCTTCAAACCTCTGGATAGGGATAACAATAGACACAACACTAACTACCAAGGCAACAAAGAAGGCTCGTCTTCATTGTTTTTGTCTTATCCAATATGACATATATGCAATTGTTAGAAATATCATGCCAGAGAAGACAATTCCATGATAGTTACCTATCATATTAATTGTCACATACTTGGCGAAGTCATTGATTGAATAAAACTAATAAGATAAGGACCATAAATCGTTTTCGTTGATTGGACGTGGCAATGTTGTCATATTTCTAAACCTGTTCAACATATTTATCTAAGGTTTTTTTTTTTTGGTTTCTATTACAATTAATAGTTGAGCTTAAATGTAAGCTTATTTAACTAGGAACATAATGTACTTTACTTAAGTTTTACTCTTTACCTAAGTTGAATGTGCATATTAATTTGGTACCTGTGTCATACCGAGGGCGCCCAGTCCTGCAACGTTTAGGATAGGGGTGCTCTTTGCCACCGAGCACAGGTCTTTTAAGATCTTCATTACTATCAGGATTTGCAAGATCATTATACACATCGTAATCATAAACCCTTTCAAAGCTTTTGCGTTCTCCTTGCCCATTGCCTCGTAAAACCAGTAGCTCTTCTTCTCTTAGCCTCCTCAGCCCACTTGGTGTTTGTGATGGCAAGTATGACTACTCCACAACCAAACACACGTGTCATATTAATTCAATTGGAAAGTCTTAATATAAGATAAATTAATATATATATACATATAAAGTTACCATTGTTGTTATTACATTATGACTTGCATGAAATTTTATTCACTTTTCCTATAAAAGCCTTGTGGGGGAGACATGATTGTGGACTGGAGACTGTATAATGGTTACAATCAATTGTATTACCATTATGAATCAAACTCTGTGCCTATGCTGGACCACATCTCGCTACAATAATGCAAATGGTTATTAGAACCATGCTTGACATTCTATCTTTTCCTTTGGTTGTGGATGATGTTTCATCCTACAGTTCCAAGTGCATGTGCGGATAACTTTGAAAGGTAATGCACTAATGCACTGAAAAGAGATTTGGGAAATTTGGAATTTTGTATTCTATACATAGAATTCCCAAGTCTCAAGAAAAAAACACACATTTGGATGTGATGTTTTTCTTTAATTACAAAAATAATAAGGATATAGAATGTAAAATTTAAGAAACTGAACTCAGCATATAGTACAACCATGCTGACAAATTTCGAAATGGACCATTCATTGAGAAAAGGACCACTTATGTGCGTAAATGGAAAATTGATAATCCACGCTCATTTTCTGCGGGTCCATAAATCTAGCTAATAGGGCTGTCAATAAATCAGTTCGGCTAGTCTAATTAGTATAAAGTTTGTTCATGATGATTTAATTAAGTAAACAAATCAAGATCAAACTTACATTTAAGCTCAACTATTAATTGAGTCAAGCTCAAACAAAATAATGTGTTTGTGAAAAAGTCACAAGTATGAGTCTTGATTTTAGAATAAAAAAAAAAAAATACTATACATTTGCATGTATACACATATAATTTTGAAATTGGATTATCTCCGTTTGTCAATAATATAATTTAATTATTAATTATTAGTATAAGTTTATAAATAGATAAAAAAAAATTAGTACTGTTGATGTCTATTTTATAGGAGGAAAGAATAACTTGTTAACAAAAGAAAGAAGAATTAATCAGTAAACTATTGCAACTAAAGTACGTAAACGAGTAAATGCTTCACAGAGGCTGACCTTGTTTGCAAAGAAGACCCTCTTCTGAGGATTGTCGTACTTGGAATGAACCCATGAATTACAGTTCACATGAACGGGGCCATTAGGGAAACCATTGAGGATAATATCCTGGAGATACTTCTCCTTGTGGTGCTCATTCTCCACAATAACAGCCCCAACCTGCCCAAAATCAAACGGAACTTCAAAACTTGACTCATATTTCACCTCTTCCACCTCTTCGCTGAACTTGTGTGCGTATCCTTTAATTGTGTCCTTCTTTAATCCCGTATCTTCAAAATTAACAAACATATTACATAAGTCCATATTTTTGAGAGAATAAGTTTACAACTCAAAAAAAAAAAAAAGAAAAAAAAAGAGAATGAGTTTACAAAAATATCTCACACACATGGGTGCACGCTAGGGAATTAGGATTAAGCTATAGCAAGTGTAACTCTTTTTGAAATTACACATTTAATAATTTTGTGTTAAACATTTTAACAAAAATATACCGTTGGATTACATTATTTTCTTATACCCTTCATCAACCACGTTTGCAAAATATGAAAATGATCAAATATCAATAACTAACTATTTCATCTATGTTTTTACCAAAAAAAAAAAAAATTCATCTATGTAAAATGTTTGAATTTCAGGTGATTTGTATTTAAAAATTATTTATAAAAAATGAGTTTACATATCATATAATAAATAACATTCTATTTATATAAAACTTGACAAGCATGCGTGGTTAAAATGAATAAAATGTGTAAGTTAATGGTGAGATTTTTAAAATTGAAAAAACAAATATGGTGTAATATTTACAAAATTACATTATGTAACTTGTGTTAGAATATTGATTAAATGATTAAATTTATCATTTTCTAGCAATTTAAATTTGAGAGAATCGGTAAATTATTATGATAATAAAGTAGGAGGTTTTAAGTTTGAACCCTGACTCTATGACTCCCATACCAAAAAGAAAGATAAATGAGTCTAACTCCACTAAAAAGAGCTATTCTTAAACCTATATATGTTGGAAATTACCTCAACTTTTCATTTTAATAGCTGTTTTGGGGTTGAAAAATACCTGAGTGTGTCAATTGAAAGTTTGTCTATTATTTGAGTAAGAGAGCACCATTAGATGTATTGAGGTTTTGGACTTTTGGGTTTATGAGGATGTCTAAGTTTGTGAGTTGGTATTAAAACTTAAAAGTTTGTTTCTAATGTAATGAGATTTGGAGTACCAGTTTCTATTTGTGAGGTTTGTAGGCGTTGCTTGTGAAAATTAATTGTGAGTATGGTTTAGGAGGTTTAGTTAAGTGTGATTGTAATCCATATTGTTGATAATTTGATTGGTGTTGTTCATGAATGGTTTGATGCATGGCAGAATCAGAACTAATTAATTAGGAGGGACTAGTTACTTCAGGTTGTTTTGAATGACGTGAGATATAAGCTTTTGACTTTAAGGTCCTTTCCTCTTTTGACAAAAGAAAAAAAATGAAGCTTTGTCCTTTGACTATTCAGATATGATTGTTTGCTATATGTGGTAAGTATCATTTTTGTGTTTTTGACAAAACGTAAGGTTGTTTGTTTTCTTTTTAAATTCATCACCTTTCATTCTGTTCATTCTTATGAAATAAGGAAATATTATTAGAGTTAAAACTGATTGTAAAGTTTTTAATTAATTTTGTTTTGTTAATGTTTCACAACCCCACATTCTTAATTTGTACGTACTTTCTATTTGGTTGAATGTAATATTAATTCATCCAAAGAGAGTGAGAGAGAGAAAAAAAAAAAAACTATAATCTTTGTGTTAGGTGCATCAGTGCATGGTGGATATGTTGAAAAAAAGAAACAGTTTTCCTCTAATCTCGTTTAAAGGAATCATTTTTCAATCCACTACGTGACAAGTTAATAGACTATCCACATGTACTTTTAGTCACATGACCTTTTTAATGAGTCATGTGACTTTTTCAAATAATATATATGGATAGTCTATTTAATTAACACGTAGTGGGTTGAAGGAGAATTCCTCCAAACCAGATTGAAGGAAAACTATATCCTTGAAAAAATAAAACCAACCAAAGAATATTAGAAAAAATAGAAAACTTTCCTACATCAAATGAAGGCGTATATAAACTTTAGTTGAACAAGTTCTTACAGGGATCAAGCTCAGTACTAACAAGCTCCAAGACGAGTGTTTCACCAAGCAAGTCTTTTATAATATCTAGTCCGCTCTCTATCCCAAACTTTGAAAGTAACCCACCAATAGTATGTTTCACAGTAACAATGGCTTTCACAGAACTAGCCTTTTCGGTAGTGCTTGCTACAGCTTTTATGTTGCTAGCCGCCATGGAGCGGAGTCGAATTTTTTCGTTCTTTTTGTGGAATGAGTGCCTTGAGATTATAGGTGAAGCATTGCCATTGCCATCAATGAATGCCCTGTGAAATAGGAAGGGAGTTTGAGTGGAATGTGAGTGGTGAAGTTGTGTTATGAACATTTTTCTAATGAACTTTGTGGGAGTATATATATATTTGAGTTAGCTAAGGAAGGTAACTTGTTGCACAAGAATTGGGAAGGGATAAGCACTTATATATAATATATAGATAATGGGACGTTGAAAAAATCTCATCACCATGATAACACGCCATTGTTAACTAGCTTGCCTATAAAAAAAAAGACAAAATTAATGAGGCTAGAATCGTCAATAACAAGTTCAAAGACGTTATCAAGAGAACGTGGACACAAACAGATCTGAAATGAGTTATTTTGGCCCTTTTCTCCATTTTTGGTCCTTTTCTACTTTTGTTGGGGTTTACAAGAACCGTTCGCAGCTTCCCACCATACTGCATTGATGGGTTTATCTGCACTTTAGTGCAACTGTGCAACTTCTGTCGTGGTCCATATTTTGTAGTTGAGTAATACTATCCATTCAACATTTTTCATATTTTTCTTTTTAACAACGGTTGATATGGCATGTTATTGATTATATCAACATTAATTTTCTTGGGTTACTCTTATTATGCTAATCACAACAGCCAACCGGTCATGCCAACAATTATAAAAACAAAAAAAAAATGTTGTACGTGCACTTATTTTTAGACTTATCTGTTTCTTTTTTCTTTCCTTTTTGGGATAGACGCATCTGTAGTCCATATCCATAGATCATATCTTTAAATTTTATTTCTTGGATGATGACTATATATAACCTCAATCCCTTTTAGAGATTTTCAGGGCCAGCTGAAGACATTTTGGGGCCTAAGGCAATAATTTTAAGTGAGGGCTTATAGAGAATTAATATTTCATATTTTAAGTGATGTGTTAATTTTAAGTTTAAGTGTGTGTAGGAGATTCATAAAGTATATCAAAAAATCTGGAATGGTCTCAAATAAAAAATAAGACAAAGTGAAGTGCAAAATCTATTAAAATAGAGATTTAAATTTATTAATTAAAGAGAATGTCAAGGAACACAACTTTTGTGCCACAAATTATGAAGTGGTTAACAATAAGTGGTAGACTATCATAGTTAAAAATATGAGATTTAATTTGACATAATGTTAAAACTATAGATTTTTTTTTTTTAATGGAAATTTCCCAAAAGATTTATTAGTTTATAATTATGATTTTTTTTTTTCCCAAAGATTACCCCATTTTATTTTTATTTTTTTGGGGGCCTTGTCCCACTTGGGAGCCTTAGGCCATGGCCTAAGTGGCCAATGGGTTGAGCCGGCCTGGAGATTTTATTAGTTAATTAAATATAAGGATGTGCTTGTTTGGGTAGAAAAGAGGAAGGAAAACATAAGTTTTACACTGTTTGGTTGGATATAAAAGTGAGGGGAAATGAGAGAGAAAGACTTTTTTGCCCTCCTAACTTTATTTATTTTTTTAAGTATTGCCGACTTTGCAGACTTTTTTTTTTTCTCCTTTTTATAGTGAAGACGACTTTGCTCATTTTACTTTGAAAAAAATGAAAGAAAAAGTGAATGACTACTATTTTACTATGTAGTAGTAAATGACTATTATTTTACTATCTTTTTAATCCTCTCATTTTTCTTCTTAACCAACAAAGAAAATCTCCATCTTCTCAATCAAACAGATCCTAATAGTTATCTCTAATAATTAAAAATAAAAATAAGGGTGTGCACGTTTTATATATATATATATATATATATAACGTGCATGATAGTATCAGCAAGTATCAACCTCAAGAAATCCTATCGTCTTAGTTTATATATATATATATATATATATATAAAACGTGCATGATAGTATCGGCACTAACCTCAAGAAATCCTATCGTCTTAGTTTGATGCATTCCACCATACAAAGATCAAACGATATGGCATAGCACGCCATCCTCATAATTTTTTCAACAAGGCCCTGGCTAGTATACGACCAGATCAAAGGAAATCAAATACACGTGATTCAATATTTTTATACCGTCCAAATATGATTTGACAAGTCACAAGTGACAAGGACACATATATAACGTGAATAAAAAAAGTTATGAACCATGCCGTGCGTTTGTAAATAAGTCTCTGGAAAATGAATTCCAATTAAACACGTATAGAATTATTGGTAGAGATTGCATAGGATAAGTCATAGGGTAGTACTTACTAATAAACCAATTAAAGATTTGAGTGGCGTGAACGAGTTGGAAAAATTGATAGATTATCCAACAAAACAACGACTTTTGGACGGGAAGTTGGTATTAATCAATTGTTTTGGAAGGAAAGTAGGGAAACCATCAAAGAACGATTCAAGATATACGGAATCCAGCTCTAATTCTCTCCACAGTACTTGATGATGTCAAGGCCGTGCTTCAAGCTTTCAGAGGTGGAATGTAAGTTTGTGTAGCAATAAGAGCAACAAAGTCTAAGACCTTGGCCATGGCATGCTCAGTTCATTGCTCAATACATCCAACAGTATGCTCTAAGTTTGTAATCTGTTTGAATTTGTTAATGAAATCATTGCATTCTTTGTAAAAAAAAATGTATATATACAATAAATCTTTACAAAATTAAAGAGTTTTTAAGCCCACAAATGGGTCAAATAAACAGGAAAATGTAAGAAGAAAAATGAGAAAAGGGCTTAAAAAAGATCCGTACTCTAGTACCCTTGTCACTTTTAAACAACTTGCAAAGAGACTAAAAAAAGGAAAAAGTTATTGATACAAAATATTACTTATTTCTTTTAATGATATTATGCACATATTTACCTGTATATGTTACTAAAGGAGAACATACATCCGTTGTTGATATTAAAAACACCACATGTGTAATGAGTATTTAATTTGTAGAACCTGTCAAGAAGTGCAATCTATACCATAATGTAAAACTAAAGCTTTTTGACTTTTGGTTGACCTCATCATGTTACGCCACATAAACTTTTGAAATCTCACAATTTTACACCTCATTATTTTAATATATATTTTCTAATTGAATTTAAATTTTGATGGTTCCACCACCGAATTGACGGACGATCTTATTATCACCAACCACTATGACGACCATAAATAACGACGACCTCTTCTATCGCCCAACCGACGGATGACATTCAACCGGTCGTCCACCGAGACAAACATAGGGATGGACGACACTAAGCATCGTCCATGCTACATACCACGTAATCTTCCACTCAGTTCATTAAAAAGTACCATCATGAACAGGATTAAATGCTGAAAGGCGTTATGCCCCATTAAAGACAATATTCCGAAGATATTGTAACCGCCCCTTAAACACCCCCATTCAAGTCAAATAAAGAACAAAATAAATGGGAGTCCAACGGCTATTTTTGGAGTATCTATATAAGCCTCCGAATAGAAAGACACCGGGTATGCACAATCATTAGCCTAAACACTTTTACCTACCAGTTGATTATTCTCCAAATTTCTGACAAAGGCATCGAAGGAACTTTGGCCGGCACCCCACCGGTGTTCCCCTATTGTCTTCATCGCCTTTTGTTATTTCAGGTCTTCCATCAGAGAGAGCGCTGGACGGACGACCGTGCTGATTTTTTACACATCATCAAATTTTATTTTATTATTAAACCTTCTATTAGAATTTTGACACATCATATTTTCTTTAATATAAGAATATATTATTTCATATATAAAACACAATCATAATTAATGTCTAATACTAACATATATTCCATATATAAACACAATATAAATATCTTTTAATAATAACCATAATTATCAATTTTCATCAAGATTTTTAGAGTTCTTTTTTTTTCTTATGCATTTCATTTAATTTTGTTGCTGGCAATGGAGAAAGATGGATGGATTTGTTATAATGAAACCATGTGAACTTGAAATGAGTTATGAAAATTATTTAGGTTTGATCATATAATCATGTGCTCATGTATTTATTTGTCATTATTCTTATTTTAAGTATCCTTTATTTTATTTTTGGATGGAAACATGATTCATATGGTAAATATAAACATAAATCATGTTTTATGAAAATTAGACTATATTTAACTTATGCCAAAAGAAAAATTACATTATATTAAATTTTAATTTTCTTATAGTAAATACTTTCTTAATTATTTTTTTAAACCAAAAAGTAGAATCTATTCTAAATCCGATTCGTAAAGTTTCTTTATCAATCTTGCCTATAACATTTTGAACTACAAAAAAAAAATCAACGAAAAAGGTAAAACGAATTAAAATTAATTTAGATTTTATTTTCAATAATTTTTCTGTGCATCGCATAGGTTTACGACTAGTGACAAATGTAACACGAATCATAAACATGACATTATGCATAACTAGCATGTCGGTTGCTATCGGGATCATATCAGCTGCAATTTATGAAGGTGCAATGCCTGCAATGTGAACTAGTTGGCCCAATTAAAACAGCGCCAAGTTAATTAAAATTCCAAATCAGCTTCCAGCTAACCATTGCTAACGGAACAAGAAAAAATTCTCTCAACCTCCGTTAACATTTTCTCCTCGCTTTCCCTCGTTTCCCTTTATTTTCTTGGCAACCAAACAGCTAACACATCTCATGAAAATCACAATTAAACAAGATTTAAGCCACTCTTTCAATATTGTAATTGTTAAAATAACTTTCCCTCATTTTCATGTATTTTCTCAACAAGCAAACAAACCCGAAGCAGTGAAGTCTTACTGAATTTGCGTCGGCAATGTTTCTCTCCAAGCTTAGGGTTTCGATCTCGAGGTTTTGAGTCTTCTTGAACCAACTGACGATTTGGGTGGGATGAGTTTAAGGATCGGTGGTCTGGGTCGGACCATCAAAGTCCATATCTCCGTTGTTTGCAACACTAAACGGAGATCTAAAAAATATTAGCACCATCAAGAATATTGTTTAATGGGTGTGCGGGCATGCAATCCAAATCTCGCCTCTTTCAACAATAACAAATAGATAATTAGCATCATCAGGATGACCATTAGTATGACTATTGTTCACTGCGAGCTTTAAGACATTGAACTGCCCCACCGAAAAAGTTTAGGACTCAATACATTCTTTGTTTTGGTTGGATCTGAAAAATAAATTGGTGGTTTATGAGTTATATTGGTGATTTAATTTTTTAAGGAAACAATGCAATGATGGGAGTTTCATGAGATTTTGATTTGTTTGGTTGCCCAGTTAACAAAGGAAAAATGAGGGAAGGGTAGGAGAGAAAGGGTTAACAGAGGCGGAAAATTTTCTTGTTCCGTTAGTAATGGGTCAGCTGGAATCTGATTTGGAATTTTAATTGACTTGATGTGTTTTAATTGGACCAACTGGTTCACATTGCAGGCATTGCACCTTAATAAATTGCAGCTGATATGATTCCGTTGCTATCATATAAACCATATATATTTTAGCTGCATATAATGGCAAAAATAGGCGGTGGTCCATTGACTAAAACGTTTTGGCGTTTAGCGACTCCGCTGCAGGACAATGTAGAAGCATCAAACACGTGGTATTAAAATACCATTTATATCTTATCAAAAAAAAAAAAAAATACCATTTATATGGCTAAGAAGATAAAGAGTAAATGGTCACGGAGTGTGGAAACTGGCAATAATTATAAGACTTTCATGGTGAAATTAAACAATTGTCATTATCAATTGTCAAATTTAATGGTATTTTTCTTCTTTTGATCAAAGATGATTTCGTGAAGTATAAACCCTAATCTATATTCAATCCCTTATGAGAGTGGGATTTGGATTTTTTAAAAAAAAATTTCTATCATTTAGATATATACTTCCCTAATCCGGACGCAATTAGCATACATCACTTTTTGTAAAGCCATTATGTAGAAAATATTGACACATAATTTTGTCAAAGGACTAAAAACTAATAAGAAATTTTCTGTAACATTTTAATAAAGTTCAGTGCAATTTCATCCACATATGCAGTCATATGTGAACCCATTAATGATAAGGCTACATACCTGGATACATATATGTTTCGATATTCATGACCCTCCCATCCTGTCAATCGGACAAGGGCTTAGCCAGATCCTCTTGTTATCTCCTGGAAATTATTTAGAAAATAATAAAATAAAATGACTTGCTAAAAGAACTAACATAGGAGATAGCAAGCCTTTACGACCTTAATGAACTCTAAGTTGAGTATGTTGGGATATTGAATCTGTGAGAGATACACACTTCCACATTAAAGAATCTCTTTGTTAGAGCTTCATATAACATGTGGGGATATCACTGAACTCAAATTTTTAGCTTATGATATTTGGACCCAATTATGTTATAGAAGCCACTCACTCTTATCATGATAATCTAATGTGAGATTTTTGAATTTTTTTTTTTGTTACTAAAACCATGAGATTTTTGAACTTAAATAACCACACTATTCACCGTTAAATATTCCAACAAATCTTTTCCTTCACATATGAGTCTTGTACCAAGCCATCGGTTAGTCTCCCTCTTAAACCGAAGCCATTTTTATTAACAATCTAAGTGTCATGCATAACCAGTAAGTCTAATGCTCGCCAATAGAATGCTTTTCTTCAATTATGGGTGAAGTGAAAATTCTTTTTGAATATCGTAAATAAAGTTTTTCTTAAAAAAATAATCACTAATATTTCTTGTGATAAAAATAACAAATATAATAAAATACCTATTTTTTCCATTCAATCAAGCATTCATAATTTTTGAAAATTGGATGGATTAGATAACTTAAGGACAAGATAATGACTTAAGGCAAATTACAAATATTATCACTTAATTAACTAAGAAAGTTGTTATCAAAAAAAAAAAACTAAGAAAGTTAGTCCATAAAAAATATAGCAATTGAAAGGTAAAATAGGGAATTTATTATATTTCTTACATTGATCACAAACTCAGAGGGAAGAATTTCATTTTTATTAAACTTTTGAGAGTCACTAGTCAAAGGTCCAAAATTTAAGACAGATACTCTGGAGTTTGGTCTTTCCGTTATTAATTTATTGAGAAAAGAAAAAAGAAAAAAAAAATTCACAGAAACTGGCGGGAAAATTGCTCTATGATTTTAGATACGAAATGTTTAAGCTACACCGTTGGATAATAATAACAATCTATCATAAATCAAATACCGTCAATCGCATTGGAACAAAAATTAAATCCTTATCGAACAATCCTGATCGTTGGATAATAATAAAACGCCAAAACCGAACAACAAGAAACATGAACGGCTATGCGGACGAAACACACCCTAGTAAAACTTCCCGTTACTAGCTCCGTCTGCGTCTTCTTTCTTCGCTCAAAATCTGAAATTTATCGGCAATTTTCGTTTTCGACGAATCGAAAGCCCTAAGCTTTCTCAGCTGAAGTTCTTCGCTGCATTGAAATGGATACTGGAGGTAGCAGTGAAAGCCCAGTGGAGCCAAAGAAAGGCAAATCGAAAACCCCTAGAAAACCTAAGGATAGCGTTCTCAAGCAGAGTCAGTCTCTCTCTCTCTCTCTCTCTCTATGTATTTGTATTTTTTTTTTTAATAATATATATGTTTTTTTTTTGCAGAATCTCCAGCAGAATTCTTTGCGGAGAACAAGAATATTGCAGGCTTTGATAATGTAAGTTTAATTTACTTTTTTTAAAAAAATTGAAAACCGTGGAATTTGAAGTAATAATTTATTTATTTTCAAGTTTATTGTTGTAATTTTGTGGATTTCAGCCTGGGAAAAGCCTTTATACTACTGTTAGAGAACTTGTTGAGAATTCACTTGATTCTTCCGAGTCCATTTCGGAGCTTCCGGTTGTAGAAGTAACGATGTAAGCCTATTTGTTTGTTTATGAACAAATTAGCATTTGCAAAAGCAGTGTGAATTATGTGTGATACATGATTTGAATCTATATAATGTTGGTTTTTGAATCAGTGAAGAGATAGGGAAAAGCAAGTTTAATTCTATGATTGGTCTTGTTGATCGTGAACGAGTTGATGAGGCTTTATACGATGACTATGAGACAACGAAGGCTCGAGAGGTTCTTCTAATGTGAATTTGTTTTGATATGAGCTTCTGTTTGTTGTTGATTTTAGTGAATTTTATGGAATTTATTATGTTTTCTTTTGTTTTCTGGCATGTAGAAACGATTAGCCAAGGAAGCTCGAGCGCAAGAAATACAAGCAAAGAATGCTTTGCTAGGGAAGAAAGTTAAGGAGACTCCGGCTTCGAAGGGTATGAAGGGTCGAGGTGATGCTTCGTTTTACAGGGTGACATGCAAGGTCTGACTTACTTTCCATCTTGACCTTCTTCTTGCATTGCGTTATCTGGTTAAATTGGTCAGAACTATGAACTGATTACGAACTTGTCTCTGAAGTTGTGAAATCATGTCTTTTATTGATTTTAAATGTAGGATAATGGAAGAGGAATGCCACATGATGACATCCCAAATATGTTTGGACGAGGTTTCAATCTTACTTTCCAGCTCAAGTTTCCATTTAATACAGATTTGTCAGTACATGGATAATTTTCTTGAATAGACGAGCCTATGACACTTCTTTTTACTTATAGAAGCTAGTTGCAATTCTATTCATTCATGCAGTTCTCTCTGGGACAAAATATGGCTTGAAGCAGACACGTGGAAAGTTTGGTCTTGGGGCAAAGATGGTAATGTTTTGACATTATCTTGCCCTCAATGCATGGATTTACATCTTTCTAGCTGTAATTGTTAATACACACACTATAAGTTTTTTAAATTTTCAATTTGCCTGTTTTTCTGGGTAATTGGTCATCTCAACTTTCCTTTTTGCACTTGCAAATAAGTTTAGGGAGCATTAAGTTTTACCATGGAAATTGAATGTCTGCACTTTATTTTACATAGAATTTCAAGGTATGAATCAATCCTCTTGAATATAAATGGTGTAATCACCCAAACTGATGCTACAAGTTCTAGTTTAGCATATCATAAAATTCCACCGTTTATTATATCTACTATCAGTTATATTGGTGGATGCCATTTCTCTAATGTCCCGTTAAAGATGAAATTCCTTCGCAAAATGATAGGTAAAAGGATATTAGGGGTAATTTAATATTTATGGGACATCCAAATGCAACCGTACAGAATGCAATGCAAGGAAGTCTTCTAGCTTACAATGCTGCACAAGGAGAAGCTTAA
This sequence comes from Fagus sylvatica, assembly GCA_907173295.1. Lineage (NCBI taxonomy): Eukaryota > Viridiplantae > Streptophyta > Magnoliopsida > Fagales > Fagaceae > Fagus > Fagus sylvatica. The sequence goes on along the minus strand of OU015770.1, from coordinate 3,463,686 downwards.
TTGCATAATACAATTGCTGTGCTTCTCTATCTGATAATTAAGATACAGAACACTTTGTAATTTGATTCATATTCGTTTATGCAGGCATTAATTTGGTCTAAGATGAGTACAGGACTTCCTATAGAGATCTCATCATCAATGAGGAACCAAAGTTATATTTCATTCTGCAGGCTGGATATAGATATTCATCGGTATGACTTGAATATCGTAAAGGCAAAAAGCTTTAACAATTAATAGCTATTTATTTCACATGTGTCTATAAGCATGTGTGTGTGGCTTCTGGAACTTATTATAAGATTTAAACATTACAAAAATGTGCTCTAGGATTTAATTCTTGTTCATAATCATGGAGATGCTTCATTTAAAATTTCAGGAATATTCCTCACATTCATGTACATGAAAAACGGGATAACAAAGATCAGTGGCGTGGAGCTGAAATTCAAATAGTCATTGAGGGAAATTGGACAACTTACCGTGTATGTAATTGGCCTATGTCATATTACATTATTGCAACTCCAGAACTGCTGCAGCACTCTAAAGTTGTGCAATGCATTTTCGTCATGTTTAACAAAGATGATTGAGAACAAACTGATGGATGTATTTGCTAACTAAAAAGTTTTCTATGGGTGTTTGCAGTCCAAGATCTTGCATTACATGCGACAAATGGCTGTTATCACCCCTTATGCCCAATTCCTTTTTAAATTTATATCCGATGCACCTGAGTATGTCTCTCTTTCTCTCTCTGTGTTTGTGTGGAGCCATCACAAATGTACATAATCTTCTTCATCTCTCAGTTCTACCTGCATATTACTTTTTTTTGTAGGAAGAATGTCACCATAAAATTTGCTCGGAGAACAGACGTAATGCCTCCAGTTCCTCTTGAGACAAAGCACCATCCCTCGTCTGTTGATTTGCTACTAATCAAACGTCTGATTGAGGAAACTTCAAAACAGAACCTTTTGCAGTTTCTGCAGCATGAATTTGTGAATATAGGAAAATCCTATGCTGAACGATTGATTGGTAAGAATTTGAAACTAAATCTAATCAGTCAATTAATTAAGCAAGTTTGCATATAATTCTGCTGCTAATGTTATGATACTGTTTTGCATTAGATAATGCTCAATCAAGTTATGAAAGGATTCCCTTTTATTGCTAAAAATGCAGTTATAAAAGAGCTTGATCATGTCCAACTTTGATGATGAATGTGGAGAGGAGCATATTCTGTATTTTTTTATATTAGTGAAACTGAAAGTTGGCGCAGTGATAGGAGAACATGTAGTAGTAGCTAATGTAAACAATATCAGACTAGGAGGGAAAAATCATCGTTGACCCATATTTGTACTGTATACTATGCTGGTTCCTCCGCATTGCAAAAGTCATAAAATAACACCACCTCAATCAGGAGTTTATATACCCTGTGATGATAAAAATAAAAAATCCCTTGATTGGGGAAGTGGGGGCGGAGGGGGGTGGGGGGGGGGCGGCGAGGGGGAGAAGACATGTTAGATAGAACAAAAAGAGAGAGGAATATATATAAAAATAAGGGGATCAAACAATACTCATCTTAAATTCTGAAGTTGATTCATGGTGGTGATGCTCTATTGACATTTTTTCAGGAGAAATGGGCCCAGATTTTGGCCCCAAAATGGCTGTCAAATCTCTAACATCTCAACAAATAGTTCGCATCCATCAGTTATTTCGTCAAGCTAAGTTTGATGACCCTAGTGGTGATGTGAGTTCTTTATCTGTTGTCCTAACTGATTCTTTTTATTTTTATTTTTATTTCAGTGTTTTTCAAGTAGTTCTTTTTCTTTTCACCCATCTCTTTCTTCATAGTCCTTATGCTATTATTTTTCTAGTTTGGCACATTGCTTAGAACCTGTTTTCAGTGTCTTAGTCCTGCAGGCGAATACAATCTTCGTCTTGGAATTATAAAGGAGCTGCATCCAGACATGGTTGCAACTTATTCAGGCAGGTTGTGTTTGAACCTCAGTTTTCTAGATCTGCTTCTTTTTCATTCTTCTATGAAAGTGACTCCTATGTAGTATGGTAATATGATTTTTTTTTATATGAACTAGATTGTATGTTTTTAGAGTTAGATTTTTCTTCTGCTAATTGATGTTTTTGTTCTTGTAAATGTGACTTCTCTCTTTTATCATTACATACAGTGCTCATATTTTTGAAGGCCACCCATTCATTGTGGAAGCTGGTGTCAGTGTGGGAGGAAAAGATGTTAAGCAAGTGCGTGAGATACACTCTAGACGAATTAACTAATTAATTGCATAAATTGTGGACACTAATAGGCTGTTAGATATAGATAATACACTTCGTTGTATTGGTTTGTTAAAGACACTCAAGATGAAATAAGTGATTAAACAAAGTAATTGATAAATAAAGAGGAAAAGGAGGCACTGTTCTCTTTCTTGTGCCTATAATAATTCCTTAAGGCTTTCTTTTACAATGTAGGACTTCTTGTGTATAGATATAGAAGTTTTGGCTTCTCTTTGACAAGAAGGTTGGTTCTATTGTTAGTACGGCATATAATCTGCACTTAGTGTGTGAGAACAGTCTACAATTTTACTGTATGCATCTTTTGAAAAAATAAAAATAAATAAAAGATCAATTTACTGATATGAGAAGATTACTCCAGTCCACAGGGAGTATATTAGAGCAACTCCTAAAATATTTACAATCTAAAGTTTGGGAGATTAACAAATTCTACAAAAGTCAAGGATGGCTAATATTTTCATCCAATCATACAAAATTCTCAGGAATAAAGTTTACTTATCAAAAAAAAAATAAAAATTCTCAGGAATAAAGTAGTGAAATCACTGAGAGCTCTACTCCTATAAAGGTTCAATTGTTCCTTTCTCCCCATTAGACATATCGGAATGGAAAAGTTCTCCACCGAACTGGTTTGGAGGTATTTCTTCCAACCCATTATGTGGCGATTTGATGACCATCCACATAATGATTTATAGGAGTGATTTAAACAAGTCACGGGACTATTAAGTAAGTCATGTGATCAAAGGTACACATAGATGATCATTTGTTCCCCACATAGTGGTTGAAGGCATATTCCTCCAAACTGGTTTGGACAAAAATTCTGTCCTAATGGAATAAGCCTTCCAAGATTTCACTATTTGTAGCCTGACCATTCTTTTGCCAACAAGCAAGCAAATCCATAACATCTATGCTCTTATTTCAAATTGATATTGCAATAATTAGCAAGTAGGGCAGGTACTTATACTAATTCAGTTGGGTTTTCAGGTTCACACCCATCCTTTGTTATTGTCCTATATGAGAATTAACAATTTGACATAGATATATGCATCCAAGTAAGAAAATCATATAGTTGTTGTTCTTCTGGAAAGCTTGATCTGTATTATGATTTTAAGCTAATCTGCTGTTAGCAGATGGACAGTATAAGTGGCAGGTGTAGCTGTAAAAAGTAGGGGCTTTTACTCATACACTTGCACATTTTGACTATAATTTTGGGATTTGACTAGCTTAAATTGGGAGCAGATTAGCAGTTGGACAGTATAAGTGGCAGGAGTAGCTGTAAAAAGTAGGGGCTTTTACTCATACACTTGCACATTTTAACTATAACTTTGGGATTTGACTAGCTTAAATTGGGAGGTGTTTTTTAACTCTTGCTAATTTCTTGAGAGAATGCCATATTGCTTGAGAGAAGCTAATCAAATGGTGATAATCATTACTCCTTAGTCATTTTCTCAATCACTCAACATTTATGAAGCATATAACGTCTGTTTTAATTGCAGGGTTTGAACATCTTCCGATTTGCAAATCGGATTCCACTTCTTTTTGAGCAAGGTGCTGATGTTGTCAACAGGACTGCCCTTAAGAGAATTAAGTAAGAATTGAATATATATATATATATTTTAATACCTCTGGCAACGAGAAAAAAGCTACAGAATTTTTTAACATAATTTCACTGAAACATCTTTTTCAGTTGGAGTAGTTACAAGATCAACCAGACACAAGATAAGATCGGTGTTTTTGTGAGCATTGTGAGCACAAAAATCCCCTTTAAAGGCACCGGGAAAGAGTATATTGGAGATGATATAAATGAGATAGCTACTGCTGTCAAGGTGCGGAGTTTTCAGTTTTGATTGATCACAATCACAACAAAAAATCAAATAAACTAACAGCTTTGTTTCTCCAGTCTGCTATCCAACAATGTTGCATCCAGCTAAAATCCAAAATAACGAAGAAGATGCAGGCACGTGAACAGCAGGAGAGAAAACGAAGTTTAAACAGGTAAATACAATACTTGTCTGTCCTCTGTGCATCAGTGTACTAAGTGATGTTATTCCTCCCGTTTGCATGAACTGAAGTCAGATTACCATCTATTGGCAGGTATCTCAATGATGTCACGGGTGCTGTGTATGGTATTATTAGCGATACGGCAAAGTCACGTGCATCTAAGAATAAGAAGAAACGTTATGAGGATGAGGATTTGGATGCAGAAACATTAAGGGAAGTATCTGCTAAGTTGATTACAAAAGAAAGACTGAAGGAAGAGCTCGCTCAACATATTGAAAAGGTAAGCTATCAACTTGTATGGTGTCTGAATCTTCTCATGAACCTCCATGTCCAATAATACAAAATGGCTCTTCGGATGGATATCCAATGTTTTCTAGGTGGAAAATGAACTTTAAAATTTTTCCTTTGTTACATGAAGGGTCCCTTCAGCAAAGTGCAGATTTCTTTTGCTTAAAACTGATAATTAGATGGACTGCTTGGCACTTCATCATCATAGCAAATCTTAGGGAGGAAACAGAAAATACTTGTTTTATGGATCAAACCATGTGCATGTGCAATGAAATTGTTTGACCACTCTAGAATATATCTGGCTCCTTATAATGAACTGATTGTGTATTTTAAGATATACTACTATTTTGGGAAGCTGCAAATTTGACTGGCAAGTTTCAACCTCATTGAAATTATCACTTCGAATACTTCGGTTTCATGACCATGATGAATTGGCCAAACTGGTTTTTGTACATGTAGCCTTATTCTTACTTATGTGCACATGAATACTGTAAGATGTTTTGCATATAGGGAAGGTATATAATGCCCAGTAATAATATCTTAGAAGAAAATGGGGGAAAATAAAGGGAGAGGGGGGCGAGGGGGGGGGGGGCGGGTGTTGTTTCTAATTCATATGTGACCTTTTCACCTATATTTGCAGGTGGACTATGAGATGTTATTGGAATATGCTACACAGAGTGGAGTGAGTGAAGAACCCAGAGAAGCCATATATATACAATCACTGGAAGCTGAACCTAAGTTCATTGATTTACATAGTCCCATCTTTGTTTTCAGACTCTTTCAATAGCAAAATTTTTTATTTTGGATATTCTTTTTAACTTTAATTTTATAAATTCTTTAAGGCTAGTGTGATTCTAGGTAGAATAGAATGATAGAGAAGAGTACATGTGACCAATTCCAATTAGTTTGTTTAGTATCCATATCAGATCCCAAAATTTTGGGACTAGGACTTTTTTTTGGTTGAAAGCTAGACAATTTGTTTTTTTGTAAGTCACTCTCATGATCGGTTTCCTTGTATCAAGTTACTTAGAGAAGGAAATCTGTATTGTGAGTTAAGTATCACAAATTTAGAAAATGTTTGTATTCTTTCCATGTTTAAGCAAAAGCAGTTTGCGATTCATGAATTCTGAGGTGTTCTAATACTCAGCTTTTCCTCTGCTAGTGTAAGTTGGAGCCCTAGCTAGCTCTGGTGGACAATATTAATGTCAATGGGGAGAAATGCAACTGCTTTCTCTGCTCTATGGTAGTATTTAGAGAAAGGTTTTGTATGTACCAAACCTCTTTTATTACTTTTTATCATTTATTTTTTTCCTTTTTGTTTTTATGAGCACTCCTGCTTTCTTACAGCTCATATTGCATTGACCTTAATTGGTCTGAAGTCTGAACTGTCCTGGCTGTTTGGTTTCTCAAATGCAGTTTTCAAAGCTTTCATATTGCACTTTACTTGGTGAAGTCAATTTTATTTTCTTTTTTTCTTTTTTATGTGTGTGTGTGTGGGGCTTATGCCGTTAATCCACGTCTTAGACATTTCAGCTTAAAAGGCTTAGGGCCTTTGGGCCCTGTCTGAAATTGCATTAAGGCTCCCTTAAAGGGTCTTTAATTCCTCTAAATCTGAAAAACAGCTTCAGTTAAAACTGGAAATTTGATTTTAAGTTAACGTTATTTTGAACATTATTTTTTTAATGAAAATAATGACTCGATAGAAATTTCAATACTTGTTTCTATATGTCAATGGAAATAATGAATTGACGGAGTGGGTTCCAAACTTCCACTTAGCTCTACTGTAAAGTCTTTTGTAATCGAGTAAAGAGATGGCAAGAGAAAATCTTAATGATAAAAATTAATAATAATAATAATAATAATAATTGAAATGTCAAAATTAATTAAAATCTTCTAAAATTCTTAGGGTGAGTTTGGCCCTGCGTTATTGAGGATGAAAATCACGATTTTAATGTGAAAATGTAGAAAGAGTTTGTTTGGCCTAGCGTTTGTCGAATATCACGTTTTTAAAAACGCTCAAAATTGGCGTTTTAAAATCGGAGGTCATCCCAGCGTATTTGAAAACGGCATTTTTATGCGTTTGTGTGTCACAATTTTTTCAACATCTAAATTACTAATTTGACCTCAAAAATTACTTATTGACTAAAAGACCAGGAACTCGTATATAAGCGAGAAACCATTTCTCCTCAACTCTTTCTCTTCCACTCACTGTTGTTGTTTTTTTTCCTCCACATCAGCTCCAAAAATCTCAGGTAAATTGGTTTCTGGTTTTTGGTTTGTGGTTGAAGTTCAAATAAAGATGAGACATTGACTTTGTGGGGGATGGGCTTCAATGAAGGAATGAAAAAAAGAAAAGAAAAAAAGAAGAAGAAGATGAATTGAGAGTGGGAAAATGGGGAATAAAGATAGCAAACTTACAAATTTTGGAGTGAGAGAACCGGATCTGGAGTAGCTGAGAAGACTGAGTTTCACTGTGAGAACTAGATTTGGAGTACTGGCTGAGAAGCTTCTTGAAGAAAAAAAAAGGTTTAAAGAAATGTGAGAAAAAAAAAAAGGAAGAAAGTAAAGTGAAGTAGGGAGTATGGAAGATTCTGGATGGTTCAAGTGAGTTCAACTAAATAGATAAAAATAAAAAATAAAAAGAAGTGGTGAGGTGTAGTACACGTGTGGTAGTGTAGTGGAGCTGTGGAGGTAGGAGAAATCATTAATAAAAGTATATTATTATTATTATTATTGTTAATCACTTTTTTTTTTTTTTTTTTATTATTTGATTTTGGGCAACGTGTGGTATTTCATGATAATGTAATATACCAACAAATAAATATTTAAGTAAACCTTTTATCAAAAATGTTGGTTCACAATTGAAGATTCTTGGACATAGACATTATAACTAAAAAAGTGGTATTATTGTATATTGTTGTGTATGAATTTATTACTATTTTCATTATAATATTATCATAACGCTTTGAAATATTGATTGCATTTAAAAAAATGATAAGATAACCTTAATAGTATAGTTAAATCCTTTTTGGTTATTTGCATCATAAATAACAGTTTTTAACTAAAATTATCCAAACGATTAATTAACAGAAACTGCACTTTTTCACAATTTTACCAAACACGTAAATATGATTTTCAAAATCGTGTTTCCAAAACGTTCATTTTGAAATCACTATTTTTAAAAACGCTCTTTTTCAAACAGCTCCCCCAAACGAACCCTTACAGATCATTGTAAAATCTAATCCACTAATTTCAAAAGGAATAAATATGATTTTGGAATTTCATGATGAAGTTATCTTAAAAACTATATAAAAACGCTTTTCTTAAGTTCTCTTTCATCATTTCTTGTATTTAATTTTTTTTTCTATTTGGATATCAAATTGGTGGAATAAATTTAAACCAATTTAACACTATAATTTGATAAATTTAGTTTATGAGTGCAATAAATTAAAGTCTATAGTTTTAAAAATAAAAAATTAAACCTCAAAAATTAACAAATTAAGTGGAATTGCCTTGTTTGGAAAGTTTAGCCCACAAACTCAAAAAGAAAAAAGAAAAAAGAAAGTTTAGCCCACCGGAGTGAAAAACATATAATTATCCCTTCATTCATTCCCGCGCTTACCATCAGGATCAGGACTGGTATTGGCCAAGGCGCCTCACTCCTCTCCTTGTCTCCCACTTTTAAAATGTTGACCGTTAAAATGAGACGTTGTTACTCCACCTTCAAAAAACCCTTAAATTCAAATCACCAACCCATCTCTCTTCTTGATTCATGCAAATCCATGGAACAAACCAAACAAGCCCATGGCCAACTAATCACCACCGGCCTTATTCTACACCCTATCCCAGCAAATAAACTCCTCAAAACACTCAACCTCTTAAGCTTTGCTTCTATCACTTATGCCCACCAAGTGTTTGATCAAATTTCCTGTCCAGACCTCTTTCTCTACAACACCATGATCAAAGGCCATTCACTCTCACCCACTTCTTCTCATAATTCTCTTATTATATTTCGGTCAATGATCCGGGGTTCGGGTCTTTTGCCTAATCAGTACAGTTTTGTGTTTGTGTTTAAAGCGTGTGGTAATGGGTTGGGGGTTTTGGAGGGTGAGCAGATTCGGGTTCATGCGATAAAAGTTGGGTTGGAGAATAATGTGTTTGTTACGAATGCGTTGATTGGGATGTATGCGAATTGGGGTTTGGTTGAGGAGGCTAGAAGGGTGTTTGATTGGAGTGTGAATCGGGATTTGTATTCGTGGAATATTATGCTCGGTGGATATGTGGGGACACATGATATGGATCGAGCTATGGATTTGTTTGACGAAATGTGTGAACGTGATGTTGTGTCATGGAGTACTGTCATAGCTGGTTATGTCCAGGTAACCATGTATATTAAAACATGAATATGTCATATGTGTACTTTTCAATTGATATTTTGACTCTTCAATCTTCATTCAAGAATGTCGTTCTTAGACATTCTTTCCCTTTCATTTCAAAACATAATCCAGTTATTATTATCCAATTATTTTGAATTACCTCTGCACCACTAGTTGAAATGGACCATACAGAGTTATCAATCCAAACTATATTGTTTTCCCTTTTGATATAGCATTTTTTATGGTGGCAGGATTTATTTAAAAGAGGAAATGTTTTTTCTTTAGGTGGGTTGCTTCATGGAGGCCTTGGATCTCTTCCACAAGATGCTGCAAATGGGTCCTAAACCAAATGAGTTTACCCTGGTAAGTGCTCTAGCAGCCTGTGCAAATCTAGTGGCATTGGATCAAGGAAGGTGGATCCACGTTTATATTGACAAGGTTGAGATAAAGAAGAATGAGCGAGTGCTAGCTAGCCTCATTGACATGTATGCAAAGTGCGGAGAAATAGAATTTGCATCAAAGATTTTTAATAATGAACATGGTCTGAAGCGGAAGGTTTGGCCTTGGAATGCCATGATTGGTGGATTTGCAATGCATGGAAAATCCAAGGAAGCAATTGATACTTTTGAGCAGATGAAGATTGGAACAGTTTCTCCTAACAAAGTTACATTTGTTGCCTTATTAACTGCTTGCAGCCATGGAAATATGGTTCATGAAGGAAGGGGTTATTTTGAATCGATGGTGAGTTCTTATGGAATTGAGCCTGAGATAGAGCATTATGGGTGTATGGTAGATCTACTAGGCCGCGCTGGACTCTTGAAGGAAGCTGAAGAGGTCATATCTAATATGCCAGTGGCTCCAGATGCTGCCATATGGGGGGCATTACTTGGCGCTTGTAGAATTCATAAAGATATGAAAAGGGGAGAGCGAGTAGGAAAAGTTTTAAAAGAATTGCATTCCAACCATATTGGTTGTCATGTTCTATTATCTAACATTTATTCTGCATCTGGGAGATGGAATGAAGCAAAGATTGTAAGAGAGAAGATTGAAGTAAGTGGCAGAAAGAAAACCCCTGGTTGCAGCTCCATTGAATTGAATGGTGTGTTCCATCAATTCCTTATGGGAGATAGGTCCCATCCCCAAACTAAGCAACTGTACTCATTCTTGGACGATATGACAACTAAGTTGAAGATTGCTGGATATGTCCCAGAATTTGGAGAAGTTTTACTTGATATTGACGATGAGGAAGATAAAGAGTCAGCTCTGTCAATGCATAGTGAGAAGTTAGCTATTGCTTTTGGGTTGATGAACACAGCACCTGGAACCCCAATTCGCATTGTAAAGAACTTAAGAGTTTGTGGAGATTGCCACCAAGCAACAAAGTTCATATCCAAGGTTTATGATCGAGAGATCATTGTCAGGGACAGGATTAGGTATCACCATTTTAAAGATGGAATCTGTTCTTGTAAAGACTATTGGTAGACATGAAGATTACATTGTGATGGATTGAAGCCGATCTCAAATTAATGCCCAATTTACAAGAATTTGGATACTTGTCACATTCTGCCAGGTTGTCATTTCAGCCGCCATATCAAGCTGCATCACCCTGATTTTTGTCTGCTGATAAGGTGCATAAAATGCAAGTTGGTAATACAATGGTGCTTTTTTGTACCAATGAGCTCTAGCTTAAACGGAAACTTTTCCTTCAGTGTAGGTATAGGATGGAGGATGAGATCATGGATTCAAGATTCATTAGAAATGTTTGTGACTTATGAATAAAAAAAAAATAGTACTTTCTTTGTGAAGATGGCAGCACCCTTTGGCAATGTGTTTGATGACATGGTGAGATATATAGGATTTTTATATGAGAGGAGACCAAGCCAAGCCCATTTTTGTTTGCTTAATGGCTCCCTTAGAGAATGAAAGATACTGCATAGTCATGAAATGAAACAGAATTGTTTAAAAATCTGTATTTTGGAGTGTTGCTTAAGGGAAGTGAAAGGAACCAAAGCCACTGAGAGAGCTAAGAGAATGAGGCATTAGCCAGAACCGTAGTGGCATCCAAATAATCAATGGGGAAGCACAAGAAGCAAAACGAGACATAATAGAAGTCAATTGATATGAAACTACTGCTTTAAGAGCCAGCAGATACATGTTTCTCTATGCTAAATAATTCTGATGATTTGGTTCTAAGTTTATGAAAAGGAATAAGGGACTAAATATTTTGTTTGTAACACATTATAGTACAACTACTTACAAGAATTAATAAAGGTAAGTAATCACACAAATCATATTTGGAATCATTATCTATCTTTGTATTGTGACTGTTGAAGTCGAAAGGGGACATGTGTACCTGGCTCTGTGACTGTTGAGGTTGTGAGGGAACATGCATCTGACTCTTGTGTTCTACAAGGTTTTCCTTATGTAATTGGCCTTGTGGGTTTTGATTTCATAAGGGGTAGTGACTTGAGAGAGACTGAGGGGGCTTGTAACTCATTTTTAATATCACGAGTATGAAATCATTTATGTTATATATACTTATAACAATTAATAAATTTAGGCAAAAATATAAATTACACTCCTTAAATTTGGTCCTTTTGATTTTAAAAGTTTGATTTTTTTCATTTAAATCCAATATAGTAAACTTAAGGGGTATAATTTGTATTTTTACCATAAATTAATTAATAAAGATGGGAAATAATAAATCACACAAATTATGTTTGGTTTGCTTATTTATAAGGCGGTCCACTAGAACCATAGGACAGTGTAATAAGTTAAGGCGTAAGTAGTAGCTACAGAGACGGTTATTGTCGCCTTTATTGTTTAAATAAAGAAAAATAGTCCTCTATTTACGAAAAAATAATTTATAAAAAAAAAAATAGTAATAATAAAATCCCAGGCTCCATCAAACTCTCTCTCAGTCTCCATCTTCCAGTTGGAGCACATGTAAAACACATATACATACAATTCCCATTTTCCAAATTCTAAATATTTATTCAATCAAAGAGTATTCTTTTTCATTTTAAAGGAAAAAAACCCAGTTAGAATTGAAGAAGTTGAGGAAGATTGAACATTGAAGATTGAAGAAGCATGGCAGGAATGGAAATGGGAAAGATAGAGATAGCAATACTTGGAGCTGGGATTTTTGTGAGGACTCAGTACATTCCAAGACTAGCTGAGATCTCTAATCTCTTCACTCTTAAAGCCATTTGGAGCCGCACTGAGGTTCTTTTTTACACTCACAATTTCCAACAAGTTACAATCTTTTTTAATTTTGCTTTCCTTTTTTGCAATGCAATAATTAGTCTCAGTTCAGTTATAATAAAAGATTTGGTAGATTAATTCTCTGGTACTAAAAGATCTACTCCATATAAGGAAAGTAGTACTAACAGAATTTGATTACTCTGTTTTGGAGTTTGATGCTTGAATTAACATTGGTAATTATGATGTCTTGTCGTAGTAATAACATCATATAGCACAATGCAAAATTGCTTTTTTTTTTTTTTGATGTTTCTGTGTTTCTTTATTTAAAGAGGAAAAAAAAAGAAGCTCTGTTTCAACGGTAAGTTGAATTTCAAAATCATGATCTGGGATTTTTTTTTTTTTTTTTTTCTTGAAGATTAAGATTTTCCCAGATGGGTAATTCTGTGAACCTTGTTTCAATTCTTACAATAATAACAATAATATCATTGCTCTGGAAAGTTTTTGTTTTTTATGCTGGATTATTTTTTTCTTTTATTGAAAAAAAAAAGTATCTTGGGTAGAAGGAAGGTGACAATGGGATATCTTTGTTTTGTTTTGTGTTTGTGTTTCAAATTGTGGATCCTATTACAATATTCTTCTTCTTCCTTTTCTCTATCCTGGAATTGGTTTCCCTGTAGAAAATGTTTTTGGGAAAAGGAAGTTATTAATGAGGTGTTCTGTACAGGAATCGGCGAGAGGTGCTGTTGAGATTGCTCATAAACATTTTCCGGGAGTGCTATGTAAGTGGGGGGATAATGGTCTTGATGAGATCATCCAAGATGATTCAATACCTGGGGTTGCTGTGGTTTTGGCTGGACAAACACAGGTATCTTATGTTTTACTTCTCTCTTCCATATATCCACAAATTGGCTCATTAGTCTGTTTTTCATATAACATATTTGCTCATAATAGATTCTTTTATTTGGGGTTTTATATTTGTTGCTAAATGATTTTCAAGCTGGCTATTACATTTCAACTGAATTTTAAGAAATTCTAGTGATGTTGATTCACAATGTAAATTGAAGCTTATTGGTTTTATTGGTTTTGTAGTGGTTTGTTAATCTGTGCCTGCAAGAAAAGAAATAGTACTGAAGTATTGCTTTTATGAGTGTTACAACATTTTCTGGTACATGCAAAAGTAATATATTTCTTAACCATTGCTTGTATTTCCATTCTCCTCTGTCCTCTGTATTTCTAAAATAAATTTCAAGATGATCCTCAATGAGTATCGCATAGCAGAAAAAAGAAAGTAGACTAAAATCACTAAATATAATGGCAAGCAAAAAGCAAAGTTAGTTGACTCAAAAAATAAAAATTTAAAAAACAGTCAGTCAGTCAAATATGGATATTGGAGTCCATGGAAGTGTTTAAATCTAACTTATTTTAGAGAAAACTTCAGCACACCGTTTAGCATGTCCCTGCTCAGTTTCTTTATTGTCCAAAGATGTGAAGGCCGATGGCTTTAACCCTTATAACTATTAGTTAAATGACTCTTACGTGTGAATCAATTCATTCAGGTTGATATGTCACTGAGGCTGCTAAAGGCCGGGAAGCATGTCCTTCAAGGTATTTTATGTTTCAAAATAACCATAAGCTGATGGCTGTTCTCTTGAAACAAGGAAAAAAACAGGGCACTTTTGGTGCCAGTGCATTGTATTTCATTTAACTGAATCCATATTATCTTATGAAATACAAAATGTATTTGTATTCTTCTGGACATTGTACTAAATTTTCCCTTTTGGACATGATATGTGTTGCTTGGCTAACTTGGTGAATCTGAAGAGAAACCGGCAGCAGCTTGTAAGTAAGATGAATTTCCAATTGAATCAAGCATATTATCATATAGTTCTGTATAACTTATCAATGGCATGTACAAATGGATATTGTGGTAATTTCATACTAGTTTTTTTTCTTTTTTCTTGGTTAAATCTTTTAATAGGAGACCAACTATACCTAAAATCAAATCATGCAATAGGTGATATTAATTTCAAAACATTCATTAGTGAATGTAATGCAACAGATTTCTGCCATAGATGTCATATATATACATGATCCTACTTCCAATCAATAAAAACCTTGATTGTTAATAGAAACCTTCAATTCTAAAAGAAAACAATACCAAAATAAAAAAATGGAAGCATAAGACATAAAACATTAAAGAAAGTTTCTTCTCTATTGATTTTGATAAATTCCTAATGATTATTGATCATAGGATTTATAATTGAAAATTTCAGGAATATAATGAAAAGAAAAGCTTCTCTTTTTTTTTTTTTTTTCTCAATCCCCCTCCACAATTCTTTATCATGTCCTTCGAATCTACTTGCAGCTTTCTATTGAGTACTCTTCAAAGGCTCTTTTGGAACCAACAAGACTTCTAGAAAGACCAGAAGTTTCTTCTTGCTTCAGCAAAAAAATTCTCACTGTTTTTCCTCACACCAACCCTTTATGACAGAAATATTCTGCATTTCTTGATTTAAATTGGCCTTCAAAGGTCCAATCACAACACACGTTTATCTTTAAAAGATCTGAGGCCCATTGACAAAAGCTAGGGGACTTTTTCCTTGTCAGATCACAACTCTAACAAGTCCTTCACAGGCACAAATTGTGGTGGGGCCAAATCTATTTAAAACTAAACGCATATTACCTTTTGAGTGCTGAGGTTTAGTTCTCATTTCACTTTAAGAATAGTGTCCCCAATAAGCTTACTTTATTGCAGGAGATTCTTCAGCCATGAGCCTGTACTTTGGCCCATATTCAGCTCCAATTTGGGCATATTTTGGGGGTATTTACCTCCCTCTAAAAGCCCAAAATTATTACTTGTAGATCTCTTGTTTTTAGTCCAGGCCCTTTTATTTATTTTTATTTAAAAAGCTTATTTGGACTTTCTAAAGCTTTATAAATGTTTTTCTCAACTATCAAAATTCAGCTGCCAACAGAATGCCTCCCATATGGTTTTTCTGTAACCATTCTTTATAGAGTTAAACTTGTCCACTTGAAAACTTATATAGTTACTCAATGGAACTCTTTTAGATATTTAAGAAGAAAGAAGAAGCTTAAATATGCAGAAAGTAGCTGGAGTAAAGGCGTACCAGTGCCATATTGCCCAGGACAATTATTTTTTGTTGATTAATCCCACTCATTATGAACTTGAAATTTCTAGTCTTCTTGTATTTTTGTTTTTCTTTGGATTGATATAATGTGGAAGCATTTAATATGGTATCAACGACACTTGATATCTAAAATGTTTATGAAATTTTAATTCTTAAGCATTTAATATTGGTTCAATTATGCAGCTACAAGTGAATTGGAAACTGCACTCTCAAGCTACAAATCTATTTGTGCAAATCTCTCTGACCAACCCATTTGGGCTGTGGCAGAAAACTATCGATTTGAGCCTGCTTTTGTTGAGGTGTTTGTTTCTGTCATATTTGAAATGGTTCCTATTGCTCTGGCTTGCCAGAAACTCATTGTTGCTTCTGCAGAGCAAGAAGCTAATAGCTGAAATTGGGGATATGAAGAGCGTCCAAGTTATTATTGAAGGATCAATGAATAGTTCAAACCCATACTTCTCAAGCTCTTGGAGGCGCAACTTTACTGTATGTGTTTTACAATAATGCTGAATAATATACATTAATGTCTCTTGTTCACAAGAGCACATGCCATCAAACATATGCTTTGGATCACATTTAGTGCATGCTACTTCTAAATATTATAGTCATCAAATACAAAGAGATTCATAACCATTTAGTGTTAAAGTTGAGATCAAAATATTCCCAGGCATGTAGTCATATTGCAATGTAACTACATTATGTTATGTTTGAGAACGTTCTTTTAGGTGCCTATATGCAATGTCAAATACCAAGAAGACTTCATTCTTCTCACATGTTTATATCAGACACCTACATTGTTTGCATTCTCAAATACCAAGTGTAAAGGATCTACTCATTTCATGCTCTCTGGATTTTCAGGGATGCCTTGCTTTATTGTTAAGATAGCCAGATCTCTTCCCATATTATCATACTTGAACTAGTCCTTTCATGTCTCATTTTTACAAGTTTATATCTTATGGCAGGGCGGGTTCATTCTGGATATGGGGGTACATTTCATTGCAGGATTGAGGATGGTAATCTCAAACCTTTAATAACAAATGGCAGATCAGTTATGGTTTTGGTTGCTTTGCTACCATGTCTACTGTTTGTTGTGAAGTATATTATACTTATCAACTCAAAGAATTTGGTTATTCAAATTTCGTATGTTAGAATCCTCTACCTGTGTGCTTGGACCTCGCCCCTTTTCTTTTTTTTTTTGTTCTCTTTAATAAGTTATTTTACTTATCAAAAGAAAAGAAAAGGAAGACAAAAAGAATTTCATGTTAGAGTTATAGTCAATACTAATTTCAATGTCAGCGACACTACTTCTTTAGAGTCCCATTTCCTCTTTTTCATCTTTGACTAATATCTTCATTGTGTGTGAAATTTTAGACCATGGACTCAGGCTTTTCAGAGTTCAGTAAGATTTTGTTTAGAGAAAATGATCTTGATGATAGAAACTTTGAAATTTAAGAACTTTCACCATATTGTAGCACTTTTACTAAACTGATGATTAGCCTGGTGTCTTAACACTCTAGTGGCAGTTAATGGCCTGTGTTTTTGAATTGTTTTATGGGTTAATGGCCTGTGTTTTACAGATAATTATTTGTTGACATATCCTGAATAAGGCAGTTCAAGAAATTCTTAGAAACTAGTTTTTAACACAGCTTACCAAAAGTTTTCTCCCGTGAATAATCAGTTATTCCTGTTATCAACAAGGGAAAGCGTTTTCATTTTTGCCAACACTGCAGTGACTAATCTTGCATTAGCAAACTCCTTGATTTCTTCCTTATGCTATCAGCTGTTATCGTTTTCTTAGATTGTTAATGCTGAACTTCAAACATCCTAAAAGTTGTGCATGCTTTCTAAAAGTTTTAACTCAGTCCTTTCTCCCAGAGGATGAGGGGGAAAAATTATGATAGCTCTTAAGTCTTAACTTGGTTTAAACTGTACAGACCTTAAAATGATTAAGAAGCTATCTTCTTTTTTCTTTTATGAGAAACATCCTCAAACAATTAACATGTGCATTTGTGCTAAAAATTTGTAGTCTCAACTCAACAATGCCTTATTAAATGAAATTAGTCTTTTCTGGTAGACATTTTAAACCATATTGTGATTGGAAATGTGATTTTCCTGTTTTCAAGTGAACAGCTTGTAGGATGTGAGGTAGTCTCAGTCTCAGCTATGACATCTTATGTTGATACAACCTTACCCCCACCAGATAACATATCCTCCCTCTTGTAAGTTTCAATTGCATGGAGTTTACTTTCCAAGAATTTGAAGTTCTTTTATTTTCTTTTCCTACTTTCTTTACTAACACAATCGGAAGACTGAAGATGCGTATTTGGTATTTCCTTGCTTTAGTCAACTGGAGAATGGATGCTCTGGAGTTTTTGTGATGGTTGTCTCATCAAGATCCCCACAGGCATGTGATGAATGATAGATTTACTTTTGTCTTTTGCACATACAGAGATTCTTTAATCACAGTATTAGCTGTGTCTAGATATTCTGGCGCATTGTTGGCTTGAAGGGAACACTGCAAATTGAGCGTGGAAAGATAGATGGACAACATGGTTACCTGGTATATTGAGAATCAACTTTTATTTTACTGTAGGAATCTATATAATTTTGAAGTTTAATGTTCTCTATTGTCTTAGATATTTAAATTTGAAGACTCAAAATACTTTGATTTTAATCAAGACTCGTATTTGACTGCTAGATTAATTTGTGATAAAATGCAATATCTTATGATATCTTATGATGCATCACAGGTTAAAATTTATAGTGCTGATGGGCAAAGCAAAAGCTCCTTCTTCCCATTCAGTGGAGTGAATGAGGAATTAAAAACTTTTATACACGATGTATCACAGGCTACACTTAAGGTAGTTGGAGATGTTAATTCTCATGCATTTATGCATGGTTAATTTCAATATTCTATCATATGCATGTTAGGAATCTTTTGGTGTTTAGGATAGTAGCTACTTCGAGGGAGCTAAGGCCTCCTTGAGAAGAGAAGAGATTAGAGAGAAAAGGAACTAACACTTATGTTTATCAATGACTGATTACAAGGCTTGCTGCATTATTTTTACAAGGCTGCCCTTAGCTAGTTAGGCCAAGAATGGCTCTAAACATCCTTCTAATTAACTGCCAGCAAGGCCAGGCAATTACTAAGCCCTGTGCTAGTTGACTAGTTAGTTAAACTAAACCTAGGACTTATCAAACAGTATTTAAAAGCCAAGCCATGCACATGCACATGGTACAAGGCCATATGCCATGATTAAAGCCCTATGCTAATACTTGAGTAGCTATATGAAAATGATCCTAACAATGCATGCTGATATTTTGCATTTTTAGTGTACTGAGTGGGGTTTTCTCCTTTATGGAGGGTATATATTACTGGCAGTTGATTTGCTACAAAATCTTATTTTTGAACTTTGTTCTTGAGTATGATGATTACAGCAGACTTCTGAGTTATTCTAGTTTGACAGCATTTTCATGGCTTTCTTTTGCATAATTGTGTCTATTCTTTCATTATAAATCATTTCCTTCAATTGTTTGGATCTATAACTTCATTTGATAAATCTCTATTATTGAACAAAAGAAAAATATCCAATGCGTTTCAGGGACTGATCCACTAATCATATTTATTATGTTGCAGAAGGGGAGTGGCTATGAAGTTGAGCCTCGCCTATCTTATTTGGAAGGTGCCAGAGATGTTGCTGTTCTAGAGGCAATGCTTGAGTCTGGAACAAGGCAAGGGGCCCTAGTTCAGGTGAAAAAATTTTAGCTTGCTGATGGGATTTCTGCTTCACCAACATGATTGTAACAGCTGGGTATATATTTGAGAATTGAGATGCATTTGCACATTTTTAACTTGGACAGATTTTTAAGTTAAAATGAAACAGTCGGTGGTAATACTCAAAGGGCTCTAAGGGGCAGTTGGTTAGATAAATCAATAAAATGGTGCTGAGTTTTTCGAATACTATAATTATTCTTTAAGATGGTTGTGGATGGTCTATTGGCATCTTAACCGCCGAACCATATGGCCAAAAGGGTATACCAAGCATTCAGCTTACTGGGCATTTCTGCATTGGTCAGAAAACTAGTTTCTAGTGACACCCAAACCTATTGTTATTGAACCAGCAGCAATATGAAGGGGGTGGATTCTGGTTTTTTTAACCATCAAACTTTTGCCCCTAAATGCTTTGAGTTTGAGCAGTCAGCCTCAAAAAAACTGACATCTGATGAGCAAACCAAAGTGGGGAGGCCTGTTTCTGTCACATGGGAAAGTGGTTGGTGGCCAAACAATTCCCTCGGGAGATTGAACTATAGGCCTAGGGCAACCTACCTCGGACGGAGTTTGGTGGACTCGACTCGGTGGCCGGCGGCCAACCACCTTTGCCTAGGAAGGAGCGTCCACAGAGGACCATCACTCATCACATTTGCATTTATTGTGACCCACCTATTGTTGTTTTGCATTTAATGCAACACAACAAGGCCTTCCCTATGTAGGAAGGATCATATCCATTTACACGTGAGATTTTTAACCTTTCTTGAATCTCAATCTTTCCAATGAGATTTTATCTGAATCCAATGACAGCACGATGTCCCAAGGTTAGGCAGCAACTATTCTTGGTAGAGGAGGCCGAAAACTCATTGGTTCCCTCAAACAGATTAAGATCCTCTAGAGTTCTTAGGGTACTCTACCACATAGAGTTTTCTAAATGTTGACCATTCATTTTAAAATAAAAGACTAGGATGATGCCATATTATTATTCCATTAACAAAACAATAAAATAATAATTTCTAAACCAAATTAAAACACTCCAAGGTTAACCCATCCAACCAAATTATTATTTTATTGTTATGTTAGTGGAATGATGATATGACATCATCTTAATCTTTTATTTTAAAATGAATTGTCAACATTTAGAGAACTCTATGTGATAGAGTACCCTAAAAACTCTAGAGGATCTTGATCCCCCTCAAACTATGTCAAGTGGACTTATTTAGATTGATTTTGATGTTTTTCCAATGAGTTGTGTATTTATTTATTTATTTTGGGTGAGCCTTAGGATGGCTAGGTTTTAAATAAAAGTTCGAGAGTATTTAAGTAAGTGTGTTCCACCTTTATAGGATTCACCCAATGTGAAATGAATGTTGTGAATGTTGTATACCATTACATAAAATATTTTTTCTTTTCCAAACCTATACGGGAACTGTACAAGCATAGCATATATATGACATATTATAGTAAGATTTATCATTAAAATATATTATAATGGTTATCAATTGTTTATCCAATATATTATGTATTTTACCTAAAAATGTAGATGTCTAACATATTTTCCGTAACTAGCTATTGAGCCTAGCAAGAATGGCAAGTGCAATGTCAGTACGCAACACCATTTTTGAGTTATAACGTTTCATATAAGACTGATTATAGTGAACTTGACATATTCTTGCCATCTTCCTTGCATCGTTTACCACTTTAATTATACCCTTATAGTCTTTCCTATCAAATAATCGGTAGGCAAGATGTAACTTGTCCAACGTTACCTCATAATCCGTTAGGCATTTAGAAAGGTTGGATTTTGTGATTGGATCTTACTGAGAGGATAGAGTGGATACCTAGTTCATTCATATTTCTTGCTCGGCCTTCATTCTGAAGAGCTAACTTGCAGAATTCAGGGTTTCGGGTTTCCTTACAAATGCCACTAATTAATTTGTTGGATACAATGTCATTATTCTTTAAAGCAGAAGAGGAGTCAAAGAAGAACCAAAGCACCATGAGAGGCATTAGAAAAGCTAAATTATGGATCGTCATATATCCTCGTTTCCTTTCAATGCACAAGATGCTAATTAATCACGATGCCAAGATGTAAGAGAATGGTTTGTACTTTGTATTTTTATGATCAAAATGCTACCATTTCAAATTGTATAAATAGATTGCTCGGATGTGTCATGCCTTTAGTGCTATCATCAACTGTTAAGACTACTTTTATAAATATTGATTACATGCCCATTTAAGTAATTGATGGCATATCAATATCAGTTTCATACCCTTAAACTTGGAATTTGAATATAGTAATAATATCTTTAAATATGCATCAATTCCTTACTAATGTCAAAATCTGTCATTTGACAGTTTTTCCCATAAGCTGGTTAATGTTAATGAAGAGCATAAAAACTTTCAAACGTTGGTGGCTTAATGGTTTTTCAACTATCAATGAGAACATGTCAATCGGCGTTGCTACAAAAGTTGTCAAATATTACTCTTGTGTGTATATAGTTGTGCAGCTCATGAAGGTAGCACCAGAAAATTTTGAAATATGAACTTAAATGATAAGGCTCCATCTACCACTTATATATTCATGACGTGTCCAACATTGTTACATATCGAAACTCATTCTTTCTCACTACAAATCAGTTTTCTCAACTTGATTATTTTCTATATATTTATATTTATATTTTTGCAATGTGGTTTGAAATAGAGAAGATCTTGTTCCGGGAAAAGTGGTTTGCAAATTGACCCCACAGATCTATATATTTCCAGGACACTTCTCCAGGGAACTCATTCAGTTTCATTCCCATCTTCAAATTGAAAAACCCTCACTAGATATTCAGACAGGAGCAATTACAGTGTATGGGCCATTTTAATGACCTACCCTTCACATGTAGCATTAAATTGTTGATTGGCACCTCATGGAAAGGTAGGGAAGCATCATTACACAAATGGGCTATTGCAACTTGCTATCAGCAATTCAATCAAACTTTGAGTCGGTTGTTGGAAATGTGTTTGCATGTGACTTAGTACTATTCAGTTTCTTGATGTCATTGCAATTAGACATTATGTCATATGTCAATCCCAGGAATATAAATCATTACACTATGCTAATTTAAAATGAAGCATGCATTAGTGCATGTTCCCAAGAGCTAGAGATGAATATGTATGTCATATGACTAGCACTCTACTAAGGATTTACTTAGTCCTAAGTCCTAACTCCTAAGTGAGTATATATAATGATTAAATAACTTAGCCGAAACAAAAGGGTAGCTATAACTAATTTTTATTCATGTTAATCTTAGCTTTTACCTTGTGTATATGGCAGGACTCTAGAAAAGTAGTGCTAAAGTCTTGTTGTATAGGTAACAGGTCACAACCATGACCTTGAGCCTGGTCAATAATTTTCCTATAGGGATTGGTGAGTTTCAGTTGAACTACCATACAAATGGCACAGGACAACACGGTAGGACCTGGTTCCACATGACTACTTTTTCTGCGCAATGACGTGCAACCATGCATTTCTATCACGGAAGAGAAACAAACACAAATCTCCTATACGGTACATTATAATATTCTCCATGGAATTGTTATGCGCTTGTGCTAGAGCTAGGTCAAACTGGCATCAAAATTCATTACACAATCTCTCTCTCTCTCTAAAGGGTTTATTTGTTCAGTTTTTTATAGTCTCACTTTTTTTTAAGGTATAATTTTATTTTTATTTTACTTATTATTATTATTTTTTTAAAAGTTATACATAATAACATAAAGTTTTCCTCCTAGTCTATCCTTAATTAAATAGGAATCAAGCACACTAAACTTGATATCAGCTATCGTTGATCCTTATCTCTCTCATTCAAATAAAGTTGTTCTCTCATACAATCATGATGTTTCAGTGGTTTGATGCTACATCAATAAAGTCTCAAAAGCAACCTTATGGTATTTTATTTATTTATTTTTTTTTATCAAACAACCTTATTGTATCAATTACGGCTTTTCAATGAACTGTACGAGATATGTTATTAAAAATACGTACAGCCTGCCAAAAATGCATGTCTGAGTTTGAAATGTTAATTTCATTACCAAATGTGACCCTTCTTCTAGTGATTACAATGTTATTAGTTATTACTGCATGGGTACAAAATCAATAGGTGCAGTAAGAATTTTCAGTGATGTAAGGACTTATTCACTTCGCATGAATTATATGCATGTGCCATGTCAAGTACAATATTGCTGTCAACCCAATTATTATCTGTAGAGAACTTTCACATCAAGATTAGAAACGTGCGATTGAAATGGAAGACTTATCATCTCAATTTTTACCCATTCAAATGAAAAAAGAAAAAAAAAAAGGACAATCATCTTATGTCGTTTCAGTCTTGATCAAAATGATGGTTCTACCAAGCATACTATATTCCTGAATTCGTATTAAATAGTAAATAATTTGATATACTTTACTACTTTTTCCAAAAAAAAAAAACTGTGTTGAAGACAATTTTGTGCGAAATTCGTGAACATTCTTGACTTGTCATATCCTGCAACTTCATCCATTCTCAACTGAATTTTCTGAAGGGAGAAAAAAGTTAATCGTACTTGTAATATTTTTTTCTTACGGTGCATAGAAAAATGCTTATTATTATCAGTAGTAAAAGGAAAACATTGATTTGTTTTGAAGTATAAGGAAGACATTGCAATTTGCAATTATTTCGTAGTTGAGGTACAATTTGCAAATAATAATAATAATAACAAATTTCTATTCACAATTCAACCAAATAGCTTACAAAACCTTAAACTGTCTTTTCTTTTCAACTAATGGATTCGTTTTTTGGTTGAAGATTTTTAAATATAGAAATATTTTTAGCCAAATTTTTACGTTTCGTTAAAGCCAATGAATTGCATAAAACCATTTAACTCTCAAGCTAAATGATAGTAGGCTTTGATTGGAGGAGGGTGACTTGGTTCCGCACCAACCATACCTAACACCAATTCTTTCTAATTATTTTGTCAACCGCTATTAAAAGGATATGGGCCTAAAGTGTTGCAATTCCCTATCAAGGAATGAATACCATTGATTATACTTGTATACAAGAAGTTACATGTTGTTTTCGGTATTGGCCCACCATGAAACACCCTTACACACCTTCCATATGATAGTGATTTTTGGGTATGAATTAAGTACTTGGGTACATAATGAATTAATTGCTATTTGCTTCTTCTACATAAGCTTTTGCACGTCTCCACGCAATAATAGAGGTTGGGAGCTAAGAAAAGTTCTTATCTAGAAACCAAATTGGAGGAAACAAGGAAAAGAATTACATTAAGATACAGAGATTAGAAGAACAAGATTAAAGAGGCAAGTACTATGAAAACATCCAATCGTTCTGTAATTTACTCTAAGCTTTTTTAAAAAAAAAAAAAAAATGGAAATAAAACATGCCCTCGGGGGCACACATAAAAAGATGGAGCAGAATCACAGATGCAACAAAAGATAAATCAGATTAAGCCTACCTGATCAACAACTAATTTGGTGTTCAATTAAATTGACACAGGAAAAGTTACAAAAAGATTATTGAACTAATCTTATATTTTGTACCTAGTTTCTTAGAACTTTTGAATTATTGTAATCGTTATCTATTCCAAATCTTATGGTCTTAACTGCATAAATATAATACATACAACAGTTAACAGATAGAGTGAGTGGTAATTGAATCAAGCCACCATGTGTTTATCAAAACATTTTCAACCCTTATGGCTTTCAAAAAAATGTGTATTTGACTATGCCCTTAATTTATAAACAATGAAGAGTTATAAATCTTCATTTGGATTGACACAATTTTAATATAATATGAGATTTTAGAATAATTCATAACCTTTTAGAAGCATTTTAAAAAGGCTATTTTCGGGTCCAGTGCATATCGTTTTATTTTAATAAAATAAAAACTTATTATCTAATTTGAATCACACTCATTACAAGTGCAACTGCCAAGTGCACTACATAAACGCCACACGCACATTCGTGTTCTAAAACCACTTGTCCATAGGTTTTCTCAATTAATTTATTTTGTTTGTATTTGTATTACTTTATAAACTCACACAAGATTTTTAAACTTTCAATATAAGACAAATCTTAATACAAACTTACTTTTATATCACAATCTATAACAAAACTTTCAACAATAAGTAAGGAAAGCAATTGATTTGAACAAAAATGTTATTTCAGAAAAAGTTAACTACTAGTCAACAGTTGGTCTATAGGGTAAAGAGAGAGAGAAATTGTTAATGTGAGTTGTTTTATAGTGTGGTTTTTTGGTGGGCTATCGAGTGTATAACATTTCCAAAAAACATCTTCTACTCTATTAGACTTGTTTTCCACTAATCACAAAAAAACATTTTCCATTAAGGCTCCGTTTATTTCGATGTAAATTATTTTCCGCCGTAAAATGTTTGCAAATGAAAATAATTTCAGGAAAAATGATTGTTTTTCCGGTATTTGTTTGCACTTAGGAAAATGATCCAACAAATATTTTACATTGTGTGTTTAGAGCAACATAAAACAAAAAACAAAAAAAACTCATACCCAAAACCACTGGAATCGACCAAAAATGGAAACCACCACCATGAGCCACCTCACAAACCCATCGTGAGCCAAACCCCCCATCGAAGTCGACCCAAAACCCACCCCGAGACCCATCGCACAAAACCAAAAATCAACCAAACCCCATCAACTTCAAACCACTGGCAACATCGAAACCTATCACCGGAAACACCATAACCTAAAATCGGCGATAATCAAACCCAACGGCAGCAATCTGGTAATCTTAAAAAAAAAAAAAAAAAAAAAAACCTAGCTCGTGCGATCGTGCTCGTTCTCCTTGCCTCGTTGCATCGTCCCGCGTCTCGCAGCTCCTCACTCGCCTCTATCATCGTGCTTCGTCGGCCATTCGAGCTTTTGCTCGTGCTTCAATGGCGTTTTCTGTGCGAGAGATCTCGGGGGGGGGTTGTTTGCTGTGCGAGAGAACGAGAGCAGAGAAAGCGAGCAGAGAGTAGAGGCCGGAGTGGCTCGAGGTGGTTGGGGGTGGCTGAGGTTGGCTTAGTAGGAGTTGGGCGAGAGAGAAAGTGAGCAGAGACAGAGAAAGAGAGCAGAGACTGAGAGCCTCACACTTTTGGAAAATGGTTTACGGAAAATTTTTCCGTAAACCGTTTTCCTAAAATTTTCCGTAAACCATTTTCCTAAATTTTGTGAAGGATTTTCCAGTCAACTATAAAATCATTTCTGTTGACTTTATTTTATAACGAAACAAACACCTGTAAATGATGAAAGTGTTTTACGAAAAATATTTTACGTCAAAACAAACGGAGCCTAACTTACATTTTCTTTTATACCAAACACCAAACAGTATATAAAAATATTTTCCATTGAAACAGCCGGAGTTAAAGGAATAATTATAAATATATACTATTTATTCATTCAAGTTATTATAATTTAAATAGTTTATTTAAAAAAAAAAAAGTTTTGTAATAAAAAAAAAAATATTTATCAACACACATTTGACATTCCTTGCGTGTTTCTTGCGGTACTACAGGCTACCATTCCCTCCACCCGGTATCACTGACATGTACTGCAACCTCGCAAAGCCCATATCAAGAAAGCACAGAAATAATGGCCAATGACTAAACGAGTAGTTTCGTGTATATATTTTAAGACACTTGGCGGGTCTGGATTGATGGTAATAATGCAGGCAGTGGCATCCTATCACTGCTCTTTACTTTAAAGAGAAGTGGGACATTCAGTACAGCTGGAGTGTATTCGATAAAATATTAAAATCATAAAAGGCCGTACTCCGTATCCTTCACGACTTCATTATTTGACGAGATTTCTCACCATAGATTGTTTCGCGGATTACCCAACCCACAAAAGTATTGAGAATTAAAAATTGGTTTATTTAATTTTATTTATAAAAAATGAGTGGAGTTTGAATTCATTATCAAATTAGATTATATATTTAAGTTTAGTGTTTTTTTTTTTGTCAAACAAAATTGATTTTGTTTATGAATTACTTAATTAACTGTGGAACCTATAGTTTAATTTGTTTTATTTATCATATACATATTATTATTATATTTGAACTTGACTTATTTATTAGTCGAATTTAAACTTAACTTGTTTGGTAAATGATTGAATATAAACTAGTTTTATCTTAAGTCTAACCCAAGCTATTATGAACAATTTGGTTCATTTACAATTCTAGTTGTAGAACTAATTCATTTTATATTATCTTTTTTCTAGAGAAAGACATTTGGGTAAATTAATAGCATGATTTTTTAATTACTACTAAGTTAGACACCCACTCCATGGGTTTTGAGTCCAGAACTTTACTTTTTTGCCCATTATTAAGAGAAAATATAATGTCATTTAAGTTAAAGTTCAATGTCATTAGGATTGTTTACCAAAAAAAAATGTCATTAGGATTTAGTGGTACTTTTAATAATTTCATAACTACTTGTGTCTTTATCTATTTTGACGTGAGTTGGTTCTTACAAGAATAAATATATGCTGTTTTGATTTCGATGGTAGAAACTTATACTTATAGATAAGTATGCAATAATTGAGAGTAATTAATATTATAATAATGTCTTCTTCTTCTTCTTTTTTTTCTTGAAAAGAGTATACCAAAAATGTTAAAGTTAAATTGATTGAGAGTTTCAAACTTGTAAATTTTAACCAAAAGTATGATTAATTGAAGCTAATATATCCCAATCTTCAAAGCACTGTAGATCTTATTGTCACTTTCCCACTTGAATAATCAATGTGCGATAATTTAAACTCCTTTAAAAAAGAACAAGAAAAAAATGTCGTCCACAATTCTTAGGTCAAATGCCGTGCCATTTTTCTTTTAAAGTAGTATGGCCACATCAATCATTTAATTCAATCCAATTAGTAGGTTGGCTTTTAGAGTACAAATTCTTGCTAACATCTTTTTATATTATATAATTGTCATATATGGAACACAACAAGTTAACAACAAAGTCCCAAATTATTAATCTTTGTCTTGAAAAATTTCAATATATTTATAAATCTCACGACCCAAATGTTGCACCATGTATGAAGTTAAGACAAAAAAACTTCCATATATCTATAAATTCTCACAAGTCACAACCAAAATGATGTACCATGTATGAAAGTAAAAATTTCTTAAAGGCACCCCAAAACTAGTAATGGGTACACCTAACATGGACATATGGTTACTTTGATCTATTTGCAATCAAACACAGAAAAATTTGGGAATCTTAAAAATTCTAAAATATTATCCGAACCAAACCACTAGTTAAAAAGTTAAAAATTTCCTATGATCTTTATCCTTAACTCTTTGCATTCTTAATTGGAAACAGCACCTAATCCTGCATGTGCCAAAACCAACCATAATCCTCGCACGTGTGCCCAGGTTTTCCTATGAAAAAAAAAAAAAAAAAAGAACAAAAACAAAATACTACAATAATAAGGTTAAGAAGTTGGTACTGTAACATAGGCCCTCATTCCGTGTTCCTTTTAGAGATTCAGTCTTTCACAGATCAGTCTCCACATACACTGTTTTCTATATTAGCTCACTCTTCAGCTTCCTTGGCTTCACTCTTCACTTTTAATATAATATTCTAAAAAGAAAAGATTTTTCCATTGTTGCACATTGAAGAAAGCTCTCTTTCTTTCCAACTGTGTCAGGTCAGCGTTTAACTTGGTGTTTGAGTGTGTTTATGTGTGAACCAGAAAGTACCTTGCCTTGCATTTCCTGGACATGTGTTCAGGTTCAGCAACGCTTGTAATAGATATATTCTTGAAGTTGGTTTGAGTTGTTGTAGAAAAACTCTATTTCTTTCAGAGTAAGTAGTAGTTGTTGAAGCTAATGTACAAGTTTACTTGTGCTTTGAGCTAACTTCTTCTACTTGGTTTTTTCATGGGGTTTTTACACTAGATCTGCTAGTTGTCAAATATCAACAACTCACCCATTTTCTCAAAGTTCATTCCAAGAAATGTATGATTTCTTTTCTTTTATTCTCTGTTTGGTTGCCAAGAAAATGCATGAATATAGAAGAAAAAAAAAATGCAAACTTTGATATGCATGGTGTTTTAGCTGACCTTAATGTGCCCACTAAGCTGCTGTGATTCTTATTTTCACTTATTGTAAACCCAAAAATTTATAGGAAGAAATCATAAAGTATCAATCTTTTCTTTCTTTATTCTTTTTTTTTTTCTTCCCTCCCTAGAAGCATAACTTATGCTTTATTGCTTTGATTTTGCAGGTTCTTGCGCTTTCTGGTTTAAATCTTTCAAGGAGATGTGCTAAGTATTAATCTGTGGCTTTGTTGTGTGCTAGTATTGATTAGCTTCTTTTCTTGGTTCATAACAATTACAGTAGCCTACTTCTTCTATGTCTCTTGTATCTTTTTTGAAATTACCCTATGTGTAAAAACGGGGGCTTTGGATCATTGAGAAAGTTGAGGTTTCATTAATAGTCATATAGACTCTGTAACTCCTTATTGTGCTTTAAGATTTTGGTCTGAAAATCCTAATTTTCTTGGTGTGCTAGACTTTAGTGTGAACTAGAAAAAATGCAGAAGCCTCCGCAACCTCAAGACTTTGCTCTTAAGGAGACCTCACCCAAGATTGGCGCGAGTGCAGTCACGGGCGATAAGCTCTCTTGCACCTATGACCTTGTTGAGCAAATGCAGTACCTTTATGTTCGTGTTGTCAAAGCCAAGGATTTACCTGGAAAAGATCTGACTGGTAGTTGTGATCCCTATGTTGAAGTGAAACTTGGAAATTATAAGGGACAAACTAAACATTTTGAGAAGAAGTCCAACCCTGAATGGAATCAAGTTTTTGCTTTCTCAAAAGAGCGAATTCAAGCTTCGCTTTTGGAAGTGGTGGTGAAAGATCATGATGTTGTGCTAGATGATTTCATGGGCAGGATTTTGTTTGAACTCAATGATATCCCAAAACGTGTTCCACCAGATAGCCCGTTGGCGCCACAGTGGTATAGAATGGAAGATCGGAAGGGGGATAAGGTTAAGGGAGAGCTGATGCTGGCTGTTTGGATGGGAACTCAAGCAGATGAGGCATTTCCTGATGCATGGCATTCAGATGCTGCAACTGTTAGCAATGAAAGTGTTGCATTAATTCGATCGAAGGTTTATCTTTCCCCCAAGCTTTGGTATGTGAGGGTCAATGTGATTGAAGCTCAAGACTTGGTACCTAATGATAAAAGTAGATACCCTGAAGTTTTTGTGAAGGCTATCCTTGGAAATCAGGCATTGAGGACTAGAACATCGCAAAGTAAGAGTATCAATCCCATGTGGAATGAGGACTTAATGTTTGTTGTTGCTGAACCATTTGAGGAACACTTGGTTCTGACTGTGGAGGATAGGGTGGGATCAAACAAAGATGAAATCTTGGGGAAATGTATGATTCCTTTACAAATTATACAGAGGAGGTTAGACCATAAGCCTGTGAACACTAGGTGGTTTAATCTTGAGAAGCATGTGGTTGTAGAAGGGGATCAGAAGAAGGAGACTAAATTTGCGAGTAGGATTCATTTGAGGCTCTGCTTAGATGGTGGGTACCATGTTTTGGATGAATCTACACACTATAGTAGTGATCTTAGGCCAACAGCAAAGCAATTGTGGAAGTCCAGCATTGGGGTTTTGGAACTGGGGGTTATAAGTGCTCACGGGTTGATGCCAATGAAGACGAAAGATGGCCGAGGAACCACAGATGCTTACTGTGTAGCTAAATATGGGCAGAAATGGGTGCGAACAAGGACAATTGTCGATAGCTTCCTTCCAAGGTGGAATGAACAATACATTTGGGAGGTTTTCGATCCATGTACTGTCATTACAATAGGAGTTTTTGATAATGGTCATATACATGGAGCGGGGAAGGATTCAAGAATTGGGAAGGTGAGGATTCGGCTATCAACCCTTGAAACTGATAGGGTTTACACGCACTCATATCCCCTTCTAGTCCTACATTCTTCAGGGGTGAAAAAGATGGGCGAAATTCAATTGGCTGTGAGATTCACATGCTTATCTTTGATTAATATGTTGCATATGTATTCACACCCTTTGTTGCCAAAAATGCACTACATTCATCCCTTGTCTGTTATTCAGCTTGATAGCTTGAGGCACCAGGCTATGCAAATTGTCTCCATGAGACTGAACCGTGCTGAACCACCATTGAGGAAAGAGGTGGTGGAATATATGCTAGATGTGGATTCACATATGTGGAGTATGAGGAGGAGCAAAGCAAACTTTTTCAGAATTATGGGAGTTCTAAGTGGATTGCTTGCTGTTGGAAAATGGTTTGATTCAATATGCCATTGGAAGAACCCTATTACAACCGTTTTAATTCACATCCTTTTCATTATATTGGTCCTTTATCCCGAGCTTATACTTCCAACTATCTTTCTGTACCTTTTCTTGATTGGAATTTGGAACTACCGTTGGAGATCTCGACACCCTCCTCACATGGACACCCGGCTGTCACATGCTGATGTTGTTCATACCGATGAACTAGATGAAGAATTTGATACATTCCCTACTTCCAGGCCTGCAGATACAGTTAGAATGAGATATGATCGATTGAGAAGTATTGGAGGGAGGGTTCAGACTGTGGTTGGTGACCTAGCTACTCAAGGGGAAAGGTTTCAAGCTCTGCTCAGCTGGAGAGACCCAAGAGCGACCACTTTGTTCATTGTCTTTTGTTTCATTGCTGCCATTGTTCTCTATGTTACTCCATTCCAAGTTGTGGCCCTTCTCGTAGGATTGTATGTCTTAAGGCATCCCAGGTTCCGCCATAAGCTTCCTTCAGTGCCGCTCAACTTCTTTAGAAGGTTACCTGCAAGATCAGACAGCATGTTATGATGAGCACGAATCGCTTCCAAAGCCCTTATCTCCTCCCTATCAATGTTGCTCATAAAATTTATGAAGATGTTATAGCAGGTAGAGCAGCAAAGAATGGATCTTTCTTTCATTAATATTAGTTGGCTGTGGGTACATGGTCCTGATAATTTTGTAATTTTGCTCCAGGTTTTCATTTAAATTGTCCATTGTGATTAATGAATGTTTAATTTTAGGTTTTCTTGGAATATAATCGATGTAAAATTGTCACCTTATATATGCATGTCACTTCTTCTCAGTAGTTCCTCAGTTTTGTTGGACTCTAGAATTAAATCTGATGCAACTCCAGGGCTTTTGAATGAAATTGTTCTTTCTGTTTCCATGGCATTCCAATTTCCAACAGTTTTTTTTTCCTATTTTTGTTGGATAAATAACTAGTTAGTAATATTATGTTCATTATTTAGAAATGAAATTGGTGATATAATTACAAATGAAGGTGATTTGTACTTACATCATTTGCTAAAATCCCTAATTAGGTTTTTGACTTTTTAAAGACACATACACATTGCAATGAAAAACAAAATGAACACGTTTCAAATTCATAACTGACCTTTGTGACTTAGTGGTACTGTTTGGTCTCTCTCAAGAGAGAATTTGGGTTCGAATCCTCTCTTACTTGTAAGCCAAAAAAAAGTTCAAAAAAAGAAAAAGAAAAAAGAAAAAGGTTATCATTTGCAGCATGGTGCATTCCACATTACATCTAGCTTCACTTCATGTCTACATTGTAGATTGGAAATGAAGGCTGCCAGTGTCATCTGGGCACTAGCTTATATTTAACTATACATATGAAAGGTATAATGCTATTATGCCATTCTTTGGTTACCAAAATGTTTTCCTTTGCTTTAAATTATCCATGAAGCAAGCAAGATAGTGAAAGTGGAGGGCATTAGATTGGGATTGGGGTGAGGGATAATCTTCTACTACTGTTTATGTTACTTGTAGCAGTCCATTGGTTCCAGGCAAAGTGAATATTTGGTGAACCAAACTATTGCCAAAGTTCAATAATCATATGCTGAAATGTAATCTGTCTCATAGTATTATGTCCAGATGTTTAGCTACAACCTGTCTAAAAAAGTAGTTTACTTCTGTAAGTGCAATGCCCTTATGGATCATGTTCATGCATTTTAGTCTTGACCACCTGATTCGTGTTTAATAAATGTGATAGACTAAGCATATAAATAGTTGATTAAATAGTTACTTAAACAGATAGCATATGTTATGTGTTAAACTAAATGAATTGAAATAAAAAAGAAAAAGAGAATGAAATAGTAATATATATATTCTTTTAATCATTTCTATTCCAAAAGGAGAGAGTTCCAAGAATGAGGCCTTTGAGTTTTGATAATTACATAATAATGAATCTAAATGAGGCCCAAAATCTTTGGTATAAGGCCTAGATGCAATGTAGCTGCTAGCCTGCTAGAGCCTAGGCTGGGTTCAAGCGGGCCAGCTCCATTGATTGAGTACAATAATCTTATCCAGGCCCAGCCTAACCCGTTATCAGGTCCTACACCACGCCCAACTCTGACGTTAAATGGATAGGTCCATTCCGACCCGACTTTGTCCTAAATATTGGTAAAAGAATCTATCTTTCTCAATTTTGATTTGAAATTTTTTTAGATCCTTTACTTCATTCTCCCACAATGATATTCATACATGCCAATGGGTTTGTTGTAATCTCATAAAAAGCCAAAAAAAATTATAAATTTTTTTTTTTTTTTTATTTTTTTTATATATAGAAATTCTAATCTAAACTCACACACACGTATATTTTGAAGATTCCGAGGATCGAACCCACACCCTCATAGAAGGGGGGCTTTTTGGGGAGGGGAAAAAAATTATAAAGTTACAAAAAAAGAAGAAGTGAAGATTTTTTTTGCTTAATAATATTATTTTTAATACTATTTTGCAAGAAAACACTGTTTCAAAACAATTGAGAGAAATAGCTAGAGATGAGTTTCACTTAAATTTTTTCATTTTTGCCACGATTGGAAAGATGAAAGAAGTTCCAGCTAGAACTCGTCTCTTCTAGAGACGAGTTCCACTTAAAATGAAAAAAATATCATCTCCTCGCCTGAAACTCTCAAAACTCTCAAAAGCTGAAAACTCTCTCTCTTACTCTCTCAGTCTCAACTCCCTCTGCTCTGCGTAGCTCGCATGTGCCGGTGTATGTAGGAAATGTTGAGAGGCAAAACACGGTCGAAACAACTTTCTAACTAAATAAATAATTGATCCTATCTTAGTCAAACTCTTCCCTCCTTGTAGCATTTAAACCCCTCTCCTAATCCAAATTCCAACACTCTTTTATATATAAACAAACAAACAAACAAATCCCCAAACTCCCTCTTCTCCTTCTCTCTCTCTCTCTCTCTCTCTCTCTCTCTCTCTCTTCTCTTCGTCACTCAATTTTAGGGCTCACAGAACTGTTGGATGAGCACGGGAGCACTGGATCTCCTCTGAATCTGATGATGTCCACCGCCCACATTACCAGCAACGGGGAAGCTGAGCCGCCCTCCAAGTTGACGTCATCGGCTTCCTTCAACGCTCGGACCAAGAAGCCCAACCCGGCTAACGCACCCGCCTGAGTCATTAACCGAGCCGGCTCCGAAGTAGATGATATCATCATCCTCTTGTATGGCTCTGATCTCGTCCGCGTTGAGCTCAACCGCCTCGAGAATGACCTCCGAGGTTCACAGTCTCTCTCTCTCAATTTTCTTTGTTTGTTTTCCGAGAAATTTTTTTAATGCGCACATTAGGGAACTAGCTAGCTAGCTGAAGAGAATTGATTGTAGTAGTTTCCTCGAACTTATTTAATGATCAAAATTGATTTCTTTTTTCTTTCTAAAACTAGTTTTGCGAAAATGGAGATTTCCTCTGATTTCTTGAAGGAAATGATATCAATTGAAAATAATAAAGCAGATATTTCTCACTTGTTCTCATTTATAGGAGCAACCATATTTATATGGAACTTGTCTCTCCTAGAGACGAGTTCCAACCAAAATTTTTTTTTAAATAATATGCACTTCTCACTTGTTCTATTTCAATGGAACTCGTCTCTAGCATAGACGAGTTCCAGCCAAATTAAATTTTTTTTTTTAATGCGCGAATGCGAATTGGTTTTCTTAATTTCAATGGAACTCGTCTTTAGCAGAGACGAGTTCCAGCCAAATTAAATTTTTTTTTTTTTAATGCGCGAATGCGAATTGAATTTCAATGGAACTCGTCTTTAGAAGAGACGAGTTCCAGCCGGATTAATTTTTTTTTATAACAATGCGCGTTTGTGCCAGAGTTAAGGGAATTTAAAAAATTTTGTGGAACTCATCTCTACAAGAGACGAGTTCCAGCGGGGTCAAATTTTCCCACGTCAAAATGCCATGGAATGCCACGCAACACTATTTTTAATGGAACTCGTCTCTGGTAGAGACGAGATCCATGTGGAACTCGTCTCTACAAGAGACGAGTTCCGCGAGAGGCTATTTACTTCATTAGTTTCAAAACAGTGTTTTTTTGCAAAATTGTTTTAAAAATCAAACTTTTGAGCAAAATCCCTCAAGAAGTGAAGGCCAAGAGGAATGTTAGTTGCAAAATGTGTTGTGCTTGAAGTGAACCGTTAATAGAATAATAGGTTCTGTTGATCTATTCTATTGATCATGAGGTGGAAAAGTTTTCCTAAGAGGTTTCATAATTTGGGAGTATTCTTCTTTCTTTTCTTTTTGTTTTTTTACAAAATAGTTCACTACAACCCTAGCATTTGCTAATATTTGGCTCACAATAAAGAATGGAGGTTCAACTCATAATAAAAATGAACTGCCCAAATACACTTTTTTTAGCCAACAAATGCGCACAATGATTATCTTTTGTATGTGGTTGCACCAGTTGAACTCACTCATTAAGAACTGGAATTAGAGATCATAACACTCATTCAAGGGTGAGAAATTTTTTATTATTATTATTATTTTTTTGGGAGCTATCATTGATCAATGTGACACATTGTGTCGTGGGCAACTGTTGCTTATGATTTATAATTTGGCTATTATTCTAAATGTTATTTCTATATTATTATGATGGAATAATAGTTAAATGATTAAATTAATAGTTTTAATTTTTGGAAGAATTGATAATTTATTATAGTATTAGATCAAGTGGTCTTGAATGAACTGCCCAAATACCCTTTTTTTAGCCAACAAATTTGCACAATGATTATCTTTTGTATGTGGTTGCACCAGTTGAACTTACTCATTAAGAACCTGGAATTAGAGATCATAATTCATAACACTCATCAAGGGGTGGGAAATTTATTATTATTATTATTTTTTTTTTTGGGGGGAGCTATCATTGATCAATGTGGCACATCGTGTCGTGGGCAACCGTTGCTTATGATTTACAATTTGGCTATTATTCTAAATATTATTTCTATATTAATATGATAGAATAATAAGTTAAATGATTAAATTCACATTTTGTAATAGTTTAAACTTTTGGGAGAATTGATAATTTATTATAGTATTAGAGTAGGTGGTTTTGAATTCGAACCATGGATGTTTATGGTCTACCAACTTTACATTTAAAAGTTAAACATCTTCCCACTGTGTTGAGTTTCAATTATTAAAAGGGAGTAAGTTGGATCCCACAAGTGAGAGGATGTGTTAAAATAGTAATTCGGATATTCTATGACTAAGCCGTACTTATTGAGCTTGAAAGCTCCCGGTGGAGATGGGTTCCAATCAATCTAATGGACGTTTTCTACTTTGGTGTGAATTGAATCCAAAGTGAAGGCAAATTTATTGACTACTAACTTGTTGGATGCCATGATTTTTTCAACATTGAAAGGTATTCCTTCTATGACAAGTTTGTTTTTACCCAACTGTAAATTTCCAAAATACCACAAAAGATAAAGTTCTCTATTTGGGGAATGCAGTGAAGGATGAATCAGAGAACTGGAGGAGTTTATTTTAATCTATATTTCAAGTGGAGACATTTTTATATTTATCCTAAAATGACATCTTAAATTCTTAATTATGTACTGTTTACTAACTCTAAGATAAAAATTATATTTTATAATGGGACAAAAGAAGGGGTGTTTGTTACTGTTTACTTTGTGAATTAGACAACAACAACAACACTTCAAAAGCATGGCAACCTGCACCACATAGACACATGGCAACTCTTGTTACTGAAAGTAACATTCTTTATTTCGTCACATTTGATCACTTCAACATAATTTGGTATTACTTAAGAATGTCACTTTCGTTGCAAAGTTGTGTTCTATATAACTTTAAAATTATTATTAGGTCATTTTCGAATTACAGCTGTGAGCTGACGTAAATCTACGCAGCCGTGCGGTAAGCACAAAGCGAGCTGACGTAAATGTACGCAGCCGTGCGGTAAGTACAAAGCGAGCTGACGTAAATCTGTACGAGTTAATAATAAATAATAATAATAACAAATTTCCTAATATCATACTAAGAAAACTCAAAAGCTCATGTGAAAAGTTTATTAAACTTAATTTATATGTACTGGTCAAAAAAAAAAAGAATATCAACAGCACTTGTATCCCACTATTCAGATTTAAGTTAAAAGTATACCAACGAGGCTTCTAGTAGGATTGACATTTTTTCCTATCTTTACTTCTCATGTTGTAGGTTTAACCATGGTTTTAAAAACCGGACCGGGGAGAGAACCGGAAAGGGGAGTGGTTCCCGTATCACTGGTCCGACCGGGGTCCGACCGGTGGTCGAACCGGTGACGTCATAAATATTTAAATAATTAATTAATCATAAAAAAAATGTAATAATTCATAATTTCTATTTTTTAATCCTAAAAGTATATAACAAAAATTAAGTGGGAATAAAAAGATTTAATTGAACTCCTCTAAAAAAAATTTATAGCAATAGTAGATTTTTTTTTTATATACAAAACTATTCAAAAATAAAAAAGGATGCTAAAATAAAAATAAAATAAGAGATGCAAATCACTCAATGCTTAATATTCTTCACTAATCAACATAAATACAAAAAGTCAAAGAAAAAAGAAAAAA
This sequence comes from Fagus sylvatica, assembly GCA_907173295.1. Taxonomy (NCBI): domain Eukaryota; kingdom Viridiplantae; phylum Streptophyta; class Magnoliopsida; order Fagales; family Fagaceae; genus Fagus; species Fagus sylvatica. The sequence continues at coordinate 3,425,631 of OU015770.1, read as the reverse complement.
AGGAAGGAAAAAAAAAAATCACAATGATAATTTCAAATAGTCAAATACAAGTTTAATTGCCATAATAAATAATAATGCCATTTCCCTTTTACACGGGATCAGTTCCAGCCTTCCATAGTTCCAATGCAGCTGGCTCCTTTTAACTTCATAGTATATTAATAAAAGTTTCTTTCTTTATCAAAATATATAAATCCCATTTCCCTTTTACGACTATGCTTAACTCCTACCTACTCTGAAAATAAAAAAATTGCCTAATGGCCACTGCATTGATTTCGCACTAGTATAGAAAGCCAAAAGGCAGGTCCGCCCCCTTTGTATGGCTTTCTCCTTTAAAGCCAAATAGTCAAATACTGTACAACCATTTAAGAAAAAAAATCGTAACCACAAAGAAGTTCCCAAAATCTTATACCAGTTACAAGATTTTTTGGGTTTAGACCTTTTACAGTACCCACTGATACCACGCACCGCTCTGAGTTTCAAACAATCCAAACGACGACAAAAATGGGAGAGATTTCAAGCCCAAACAGTGACAGTAATGGAGATTTCTTCTTCAAATGACGACGGTGAGTTTCCAGTCCGATCAGAGAGCTTTTTTTTGAGCTATCCTCTTCCTCTTTGGCCCAAAACTACAGCGTTTTGGTGTCTTGATCGAACCGGTCTAAAACCGGTTGAACCTGTCCGGTTTCCGGTTTTGCCGGTTGAACCTATGGTTTCCGGTTTTTGTGTGATTTTTCTAAATTCCCGATTTTTAGGATGAACCGGACCGGACTAGCATCCGGTTCACGGTTGAACCGGTTGAACCGGCCGGTCCGGTCCGGTTTTTAAAACCATGGGTTTAACCTATTTCTAAAAATAATGTTAAATTGAATATAATAAACATTGACAAGTGAACCGCACCCCTAATTAAATTTCCTCACATAAGTACTCACATGAAATATCATTCATCATCGTGCTAAAATTTGTATTAAAACAAATCATGCTAATTTGAATCTCTTCTTCATAAACATGATGTCATTTTTTTTTTTTTTTTGATAACCTTGAGTGTTCGAGTCAGCGTTTCGTAGATACGTGCATTTCGACTAATCCAAGGAGGACATGCAACACCCTACTAGCATGTGCACCATGATAGACGCAAGATTTTGTCTTGGGTAGGTGATCCTGAGTAGACTCGAATTAGTGACCATTGGGGAGCACATCCAAAGGAAACACACCCAAGGGGAGTACACCCAATGCCGGACCAATTGAGCTACTCCTCAGGATTCATGTTGTCACTTTTTTTTTTAATTATGTCACCCTAGATATAATAATCTTATATAATATGACCACGCGTTACATCAATTTTCTATTTTAAAAGAGGATATCACTTTATATGTTGTATAATAATACTCCATTCGTTCCAAATTGTTAGTCCTCAGTTTCATTTTAGGATGTTTCAAAATTAAATTCTATTTGAAAATTCAATAAATACATACCCTGACCTCCTTTACTAAAATTTAAATCAATGAGGGTAATTTTGGAGATTAGTAATTTTTATGTAAAAGACAATGCTTTAAGTGATTTTCTCTTTAAAAGAGTTGGATATTCTAAAGAGAACCAACAATTTGGGATCGGAAGGGTCAAAATCCAAAATCCACTTACCACATAATCCTTCTTGCACAGGATGTCTTAAAAAAAAAAAAAAAAAAAAAAAATATAAATAAAAGAAAAAAAAGGCAACATATGGTTTTGCTATTTCAGCTTTAAAATCCAACTCTCATCGTTTTGGTTGCCACCTCAAATCGAAAAACTGATAAGTCCTTCTGTCCTTGTGCTCAAGGCTTTGGCATAATCCATCTTTCATGAAACATGCCATTTCGATCCCCATTATTTGAATTTGAATATAACAAAACGTTGACAACCAGAATAAGGCTCCCCCGGCCCAAGTCAAAATCGTTGAGAAACAGCAGTAAGACCACCCTAACTAAAATTCCCTCAAGGCTCAAACTATGATAACCTGACCACACCATATGTCATAACAATTTTAAAATACAATCACAACATTTATTTATTTTTGTTACATTAGACTTTTTTATTTCCCATTAATTTAAATTATACATTCTCTAAATTTTAACCGTTTCAATTTAGTTCTCTAACTTTTGTTTTAATTTAGCCCGATTACTTTAATGTTAGCTAAACTTAACCAAACTATATTTTACAATGAATAATAATTGACTTCATGGCCAATCTTTTAAAAAGTAAAAATAATGAATTCATGGCCGTTATAAACTGATAATGGTCAAATCCTGAAGCAGTCTCTCCTAAGGTGTTTAAATATGAGAATGAGTTCAACAACTACTAGTTCAACAATTCTAGATTTACAGTTAACAAAGAACTTTCTAAAATGACATTTTAGTGTTGAAAATCATTGTCTTCCTGATCATTTTGCTTTTGCTTGTGAATTAATTGATATTTATAAATTCTTACGCTTGGCTGCCGCGACTATTGTCCTAAATCGCTATGAAAGTGTAGAACCATAGTTGTTTAATTTGGTGTTATGAACTTATAATGCAGCGTTTTAGTCAACCCTTATCTTAAGGAATTTAAAAAGTCTTATTTCCTTCAATTTAAGTGAAAGTGCATTTTACTCATAAAGGCAACCCAAATTTAAGTGAAAGGTAGCCCACAAATTGTTAGCCCACCCTCAGGGGCAGAATTCTAGAAATGTAGTCATTTATAGGGTGAAAGGTATCATTCCTTTTGATCTTCAATGTGGGACTTTGATTATGTTTTTCACAAGATACAAGACAACTAGTCCCACATTGAAAAACAACAACTCTTCAATAGCAAATACTATTTAAACTACATCAAAATACAAAATTAATTAACATATTAAAATTTGAGGCTTAAAAAACTTAGGGCATAAATTTTACACCAGTTTTAAATCATATAGTAAATAACAAATCTCAAAACTCAAACCAAATCTATTTTTGACCAATAAGAAATAAACATAAAACGTTTTTGATTTACAAATAATTTTGTATACAATATGTTTAGTTACCGTTTCAGAATTACCGCTAAAAGTTTTAAAATATTTTTATATATATTTAACTTAATGACCTAAATTCTTAAGTTAGTTAAAAATGAGAATTTGTTAGCAAAAAAGAGCTACAAAGTGAAAATGCACATGAACTTTCTCACCTGCTATGCAAAACTTCAACAAAATTTTGGGAGGTACTATTTTTTTCTTTTATTCTTTACTATTTTAATTTATTAAAGATGAAAAGAATCACCGGTTCACCACTAATTTATACGGGAACTCCCTTGAGTAGAAGAGCATTACACGAGCTTCTCTTCTCCTTCATGTGGATTTTGGATTGAGTACACGCCTAATTCCCTCCCACTCTCTTTCTCTATCTTTTGGTGTTGCTTGTCTCTTATATGATGTATTTAATATTATGTTTTATTTGCACATCTCCCTCTGCTATAGGTCAAGGGGCACACACAAACAACCCTAAATTTAGTGTGGTCTAGTTGCAAGTACTCAAAACCTCTTTTCTATGCTGCTAAAATTACAAAGATGACCCTATTTTTTTTATAAGTACAAAGATGACCCCATTGTTCATGCTAAAAACAGATTTAAGGATGGACACAATTACAAAGTTGACCCCACTTTTCACAAAGTGTAACATCCAATATGGTAATTTTGGTTTTAAAAAAAATTTGAGGGTGGGCACTGGTCATGTGCTGGGTCCGCCAGTGGTTCCACCCAATATCATATTATAGTAACTTGCCAATTTAATTTTCTTATAAACTATCTTCACGTTCAGACCATTAGGCCAGTTGTGGTTGTACCACATGTTGCTTAAGGGAGAGTGTGATGGGGGAGTTGTTTCAGCCATGCATAAAAGGGACAATGGACAAGTCTAAATTTCATGCTAGATATCAATAAAACCACATTGTTCAGCAAATCAGCCTCTCCTTCAAAAGATCTCAACACTATTTGAGGAGCTTTAGCATATTCGAAAGGGAGGTGAGTCAGTCAAGCCCCTCCTTCAATACTTGCCGAAGGTCGGTTTTTTTTGTTGTTGAAAAAATGAATATGCTGAGCCAAATTACTCTTCATCACCATAATTGAATATACATCATGATTACAATTAACAATTGGCTTACTCTTCCCTCTTATTATGAATGTCAACTCTACCAGCAATAAATAAGTCATTGACATTAATTACCACACTTGAGTTTTTCTCATTGGCTAACATGAATTGTAAATATCAAAGGTGATTGAGCCTGTGATTTTTTTATTTCTTTTTTAGTCTCACTTGTGATCGAGATCTTTTATCACGTGGATTGCATCTTGAATTTTTAAGTTATTAAATTAAACTCCCAATTCTATTAATAATTTACTATTTAGGCTATCAGTTTATATCACGTCGAAATTGTCTATATAAATAGCTCTCTCAGCAGCTACTAGACCAATCTATCATGCGGTCATATGAGAAAAATCAGTAATTCAAGGCTACATTTCTGAATTTCTTTTAATAAAAAAGTTTTCCTAATCCTTTTTACTATCTTGGATTTGAAGATAGTTTCATGAAGAAATACCTTAGCCAAACTCTTCATCACCAAAACTCATCATAAAAGGTCAAGCTATCTGCTACTTGATTTTTAAGTAAGTGATCCTTCTCTATGAATTATTATTGTATCTCAGTTATGACTTTTATTGATTTTAAGTGGGTATACAACAATGATTCCAACCAGGGGAATGCACAAATGAAAACCATTCTTCAGACGTTAGCATGAGACAGATTGCATAATTATAAAGAACGAAGTGGCAGAGATAGTACTTTTATTGCTCAGTTAATTTGAATCTTTTTATTTTTTTAGATTTTTTGCATGGCTTTGGACATTTAATTAGGTTGTTTTGTAAGTCGGAACATGAACAGAAATTTGTCCAGGTTAAATTTCTTTGGCATAGTTTACAAGCATGTGTGGGGCTGTTTTATTGGTGTTTAACACATTATATCCAAGTTAGCATAGTCCCATCAAGGAATACGATCCTCTTCATTTGAAATGAAATGGAGAGTCTTCCATTTCATAGTTTAGATTAAATATCTCAGATCTAATAATATACAGACTGCCACGTCATTTGTCCATTTCATGGTTCAGAGTTTATTTCACAAATTTAACGTTGTACAAAGTGTCTCGTCATTTAATCTAAACCATAAAATGAAAATTCTCCATTTTATTTTAAATGGAGAGGATCCTTATCCAATTGGGTCATGCAAGTTTCATTTCACCATGTCAAGTGTGATCCAGATCAGTAGAATTTCAAAGATTAGAATTTATAAAATCATTGGTTTTTTGGCTGCTTTTAGTTGAAATCAACTGAGAAGGTTGTAACATTAAGGAAACACGTGTATAACACTTTTGTATCTCTTTTAGGTTTTGTTATGTTTACCAACGTGAACATAATATGACCTCTTTTTAATAAATTATCATTACTTATAAAAACAAAATAAATAAAACATAATTTAAATTGTAACCCTTCTTTTCTCATTACCTTTTGACTGTTCTTTCTCTTTTTAATTGGATTTTCTATCCATGAATTTTTTTTTTTAGGAAATGGGTTTCAATTAATACTATTCTTAGAGAAGATTGTATCACGTACTAGATAGAATTTTTGGGTTATCGGGAATAAGATGCATAGGTGTTGCACGGCTAGCTGGTTTTAAATCCATAAATCAAGTTTAGTTTGTGTCCTTTTTTTCTGTTACTAAATATCCATTTGTATTACAACAGATGTAATTTGATAATAGATCATAGACACTGACCTAATTCATATTTCTGAAGAGAAAATAAATAAATAAAAAACCTCCTGAATTCGTTTATGGTAAGCTATACTTGCTTAACAATTCGTCAATAATAGAGAAAACATTCTTGCTAAGAAAAATTAAATATATGGCTATAGATAATAAAAATTAAAAATAAGAAGAATATAATGTTGTTTTGGTCATCTACCATCTATATGCTTGCATTTATTTTTTTGCACTAAATCCATGTGCATACCCACCATCGTCAAAGAAGTTATGGATTAAACTTTTCCTATTTTCAATTCTATAGCTATGTTAATTTATTTAACCAGTGGCCTCAATAACCACCAAATCTAATATGAAATCAAAAATTAAAATATATTTTTTTCAAGATTGTTCATGATGCCTCTAAAATAAACGAAATATTTAATCAGATTATTGATATGTAATGGTCGATGAGAAGTATAATCCTTGTATCGAGGAGCACTCAAGTGTATACTTCAATATTCTTTATATTTCATATTTCAATAGTTTTCTCATGCATCGCATAGGTTTGCGACTAGTTCATAATAACAAACAGTAAGACATGGAAGACTCTGGTTTTTAAGATTGTATCCAAACGAATAAGCTTGGTTTTGGTTGCCCAGTGATGGACAACTCAGAAGTATTGAACGATTGCTTGGTTTCATTCATTGTTGCAATTTTTGCACCACCAATTGGACTGTGTGTGTATGTCTGTGTGCGTGTATTTAAGCTTGGATTTGGTTTGGAATTTTGAATTAATTCATGATATAAGAAGATGATTCTACTCAGTTAAGGCCAAGTGTATTGACGAAGAGCTTCGTTCGATTAGTTTTATTTATATATCTATGGTACTAATGGTCACCATTGACTGAATTTACAAAACTCAAATAAGAATCAGATGGAACTAGAACTCACTTTGTTATTTGATCTCAACAGGTACTTCTAGTAGGAGTACTAAACTACAGAGAACATGGACACCAGAAATCACATGGAACGCCAGTTCTCCAACCTACATCCATGCTTTCCTGTGAACACAAGAATTGGGATTGTAGGTGCTGGCGCAAGTGGTTTATCATCTGCTTATGCATTGGTTAAGCTTGGTTACAATAATGTGACTGTGTTAGAGAAGTACCATAACGTTGGTGGCATGTGTGAATCAGTTGAAATTGAAGGTAAAAATTTAGAATGGTATCTAGTATCTACTACTAAACCTGGCTTGTTATGCCATGGATTGTCACTACATATACTATTCTTACAGGAAAGATCTATGATCTGGGTGGTCAAGTTCTTGCTGCAAATAGTGCCCCTACCATCTTTCACTTGGCAACAGAGACTGGCTCTGAACTAGAAGAAATGGACTCCCACAAGCTTATCCTCATTGACAGTTCTACCGGGGAGTTGAAAGATATTGAAGTTGCAGATGATTACATATCTGTGATCTCACTCACCTTGGAACTCCAGGTTAGTGTTTTGATTGTTTCACATACATTATTTCCTGATTTTATAGTTTGGTAATCATTTTTTTTTTTGGTTTATAGGATAAGGCAAAGAACTCAGATCGAATTGGGGTCCATGCTGTAAGTGAATTAGCTTCGGACTTAACCTCTGTGTATCTTGAGGGTCATGGACTTAAATCTGTTCCTAAATCTGTGGCTTATGGATATACTGCTTCTGGATATGGCTTTGTTCAAGACATGCCTTATGCCTACATTCATGAGTTCACTCGTACTTCCATGGCCGGGAAGATTCGACGATTCAAAGGTGGATATACAAGTCTTTGGGAGAAGATCAGTGAATCACTTCCAATAGAAGTTTACTGCAATACCGAAGTATTGGAAGTCAGACGCAACTCTAATGGTGTCACTGTTGATGTAAAAAATTGTGGTGAAGTCAAAACAATGGAGTTTGATAAGATAATCATCTCTGGTTCCTTTCCTGTAAAATATGGAAGAACATACAGGTCACCTATCTCACATAATACAGGTATGTTGATTTTGTTTTATTCTTTCTTTTTGCTCTCTTTTTGGTGGGGAGATGCCTAAGTAAGTTATCTGATAGCAGAAAACGAAGCAGAAGTAATGGATATGGATGATTTTGAAAAGGAATTGTTCAGCAAAGTACAGATAATCGACTACTACACCACTGTTTTGAAGATAAAAGGGCTAGAACATATGCCTATTGGGTTTTATTACTTTGGCGACTACATAGATGATCCTGCAATGATTGGACATCCGGTTGCAATGCAGAGATTCTATGCTGACAGTGATATTTTTTTGTTCTGGTCTTATGGCAACTCTGCTGATATAATGGGGTCAACTGTCACTGAACTTGCAATCAATGCAGTTAAAACTATGGGTGGAGAAGTAGAGAAGGTGGTTCTACAAAGGAGATTCAAGTACTTTCCTCATGTTTGCAGCCAAGGTATGTCATTGAATTGCTTTTCTACTATTTGCATTTACCAATCAAGGAAGATTTTCTAAGTTTGAATGAAATATTCAAATGCAGATATGAAGGATGGATTTTATGAGAAACTAGAAACTAAAGTCCAGGGATGGAAAAACACTTACTATGTAGGTGGGCTTATGGCATTTGAGCTTACAGAGAGAAATTCGTCATATGCCATGGCTTTAGTCTGCAAGCACTTTGCGAATAACAATTCTTTGCCAATATTTCCTTATGTTAAGGTAATTTGAAATTCTTAATAGTTAAATTTATCAATTAGTAGAAAAGAATCCATCATATAATTAATTGAAATATGTAATTTTTGCAGAGGTTGTTTCCCTTGCAAGCAGATTGCAGGAAAAGGTGTCACAATGAATTAGATGAGCTTCCAGGAGTGGAATTTCCTGATCTGCCTTCCCTTGATGGCTATTTGAAGCACTGGGGAACTCATGGAGTCACTCAAAACAAAACCCTATATACTTGGATCAATGAAGAAGGTGTAATGGCGTGCCAGAGGACTTATGCAGAACTTCACACCAATGCTTCTTGTATTGCTCATAAGCTTTTGACAAGTCGAAAACCAGTTATCAAGCCTGGTGACAGGGTTCTCCTAGTCTATGTCCCTGGTCTGGACTTCATTGATGCCTTTTTTGGATGCTTACGAGCTAAAGTCTTACCGGTTCCAGTTCTGCCCCCAGATCCTTTGCATAGAGGTGGGCAAGCACTTTTGAAAATTGAAAACATTGCTATTTCATGTGGTGCAGTGGCAATTCTATCAACCATTGGTTATCACTCAGCTGTTCGAGCAGGTTCAGTGAAGAATCTGCTATCATTGACAGCAAAGAACAGGAAATCCTCAGCTCGCTGGCCTAATCTTCCATGGTTGCACACAGATTCTTGGATAAAAAACTCCAAGAACTTGGCTTTGGAAGATATAGCTGATCAATCTGAATCTCAGCCAGATGATTTATGTTTTCTCCAATTCACTTCAGGTTCTACTGGTGATGCCAAAGGAGTCATGATAACTCATGGTGGGCTCATTCATAATGTAAAGTTGATGCGAAGAAGATATAAGAGCACCTCAAAGACTGTACTCATAAGTTGGCTTCCTCAATACCATGACATGGGATTGATTGGAGGACTATTTACAGCTCTTGTCAGTGGTGGATCTGCAATTCTATTTTCACCATTGACATTCATCAAGAACCCACTCTTATGGCTTCAAACCATGAGCAAATATCAAGCTACTCACAGTGCTGGCCCGAATTTTGCTTTTGAGCTAATGATTCGAAGACTGGAGTTTGGCAAAGATAAGGTTCATAACTATGACCTTTCTTCCATGATTTTTCTCATGGTTGCTGCTGAACCAGTAAGGCAAAAAACTCTGAAAAGATTTGTTGAACTTACCCGTCCTTTTGGCCTCTCTCAAGAGGTGATGGCTCCTGGGTATGGCTTGGCAGAAAATTCTGTTTTTGTCGGTTGTGCTTTTGGGGAAGGGAAGCCCATTTTTCTTGACTGGCAAGAAAGAGTTTGTTGTGGCTATGTTGATCCAAAAGACACAGATGTTGACATCAAAATAGTCAATCCAGAGACTGGTGAAGAACTTGAAGAAGACGGAAAGGAAGGAGAGATATGGATTAGTAGTCCAAGTGCAGGAATTGGGTATTGGCATAAGGAAGAGGTAAGCTACAAAACTTTCAGAAATGAGCTTCATAACCATCCTGGACGTAAATACACTAGAACTGGAGACTTGGGACGAATAATTGACAGAAAATTGTTCATCACTGGAAGAATCAAGGATCTTATCATTGTAGCTGGAAGAAACATTTACTCAGCAAGATGTAGAAAACACAGTTGAGAGCTCATCTGAATTTTTGCGCCCAGGTTGTTGTGCTGTCATTGGAGTTCCTGAGGAAATCCTGTCCATGAAAGGAATCTCAGTTCCAGATGGTTCTGACCAAGTTGGTTTGGTTGTGATTGCCGAGGTTAGAGATGGTAAACGTGTTTGTAAGGACATTCATTGATCAAATTCAAGCTCGTGTTGTGGAGGAACATGGTATCAGTATTGCTTCAGTCGTGCTAATCAAGCCCAAAACCATTAGTAAAACAACATCGGGAAAAATAAAGAGATTTGAATGTCTCAAACAGTTTGCTGATGGTACTCTAAATATCATACCAGAACCAATATTGCCAAGAAGATCATTGGTTCAATCCTTCACCATGGGAACTTGTAAGGAGGGAAAAACACATCGGCCTGAGCTAGTGAGAAGTTCTCCACTACCAAGCCTCAAAATGAGTAATAAGGAAATTGTGGAGTTCTTGAGAGGGCTAGTTTCCGAGCAAACGGGTATTCCAATCAATAAAATCTCTGCCACTGAGAACCTGATGTCTTATGGAATTGATTCAATTGGTGTGGTCAGAGCAGCTCAAAAGCTTTCAGATTTTCTAGGAGTGCCAGTTGGAGCTGTAGATATTTTCACTGCAACCTGCATTTCAGACTTGGCAAGCTTCTCAGAAGATCTTCTAATGAAGTCTCAGCCTCAACTAATGAGCTCTCCATCTTATGCTCTAGAAACTGAGATTGATTCTACTCAGCTTATGGTGGAGATATCCAAATCTTGGCAGTTGGTTATCTGGTTATTTCAACTTCTAGCTCTCATTTATGTTACTGGCATGCTGGTCTTTCCTGCTTATTTATCAATAACTTCTTTTATAAGTTTCAGCTCCGCGATCCATATAGCACTAGATGGAATTCCCTGGTTGCAGTATTTGATTTCCCTCACTTTAGCTCCTCTTGCTTGGATCCTCTGCATATTTCTTACATGCATTTGTATTTCATTCTTTGGAAATAATTTCTTAAGACCAAACTATGCCTTGACCCCTGAAATATCCATCTGGTCAATTGATTTTGTTAAGTGGTGGGCACTTTACAAGGTCCAAGAAATTTCTTCAAAAGTTCTGGCAGTTCATTTGAGAGGAACTGTGTTTCTCAAATACTGGTTTGAGATGCTTGGGGCAAGAATTGGATCCTCAGTTTTGCTTGATACTGTTGACATCACAGACCCATCATTGGTTTCGATTGGAGATAGAGTTGTGATTGCAGAAGGAGCATTGGTTCAAAGCCATGAGGTGAAGAATGGAGTATTGAGCTTCCTCCCAATTAGAATCAGCCGAAATTCTTCAGTTGGCCCTTATGCTGTTATCCAGAAAGGAAGTGTTTTGGGAGAAGAGGCTGAGGTACCACCCCTGCAAAAGATTGAAGGAGGCAAACCTCTACTCAAATCTGCTAAGGCTAACGTTCAGAAGGTAAACCTATTATTCCAAATTTAACATTACCATTGGAAAAGAAAAATATGCTTACCGTGAATTACTCTAAAATAATCTTAGTACTATTGTCTCTTTGTTATCATTTAGCTTGCAGAATGTTTCATCATTATACATCTTCCAAAGTTTGATTTTGTTCCGATGAAATTTCTTGAAACATCTTACTAAGCACTATGGTTAACTAGTCGCAGACCCGCGCTATGCGCGTGAAATTATGATATCGTTAGCTTTTAATAGAGTATAATTGAAATAGTTTATTTGTGTTATTTAAAAGGGTTTTTTTTGGGGTATTTTTTGCATTAAAATATAATATTTTTGCAATAAACTATAATATGTAGTAAACTATAATATATAGTGAGATAGGTAATAATGTACCTATTAAACCAAGTAGTAGCTATTTATATTTTAATACACTAAATAGATCTATGAGAATCAACTCAGATAGATATGTCTCTTCTTTTAAACTATTTGAAAACCTGAGGAAATGTAATATGTAATAAATCTTAATCAATCAATAATATAGCATACTGAAAAAGAAAAATTCATCGATGCAAATAACCAAAGAAAGATGTGGAAGGAGCTTGGATTATTGGATATGATTTTCCCTTATGGTAATTATCAAAATAACTATGCAAATTAAAACAAAAGATAGTATCAAATGAGCTCAGCATCCAGATAGGAAAACAAAAAACAAAAGATAAAACAAAAAAAGTTCTTCGAATTTTACACGAACCATGACCTGTGAAGTTGAAACCCATATGAGTTGAAACCTGTGAAGCATATCTATCTGAGTTGAACCAAATGAACAATAATGAACCAAATGAACCAATTTTACAAAAAACAAAAGATAAAACCAGAAAAGCGCTATAACCAAATGAACCAACCATATGAGTTGAAACCTGTGAAGCATCAACAATAATTTTTCAAGACTACACACAACAAAACCCATATAGAGAGCAAGCACCAAAACATACAAAGGAAATGAAGCTACTTCACTAATCCACAAGCATAGCCTAATTCTATTTATCTACCTGCCTCTCTGTGTTCGGAGTTAGTGCAGCCAAACCACAGTCTGACAAATGGGGATTGAGCTCTTCATCAAGTAACATGTTTGCTGACTTGAAGTTTCCATGTACAACAGAAGGCAAGCACACTTCACGCAAGTACCTGATAATCAAAACTAAAATTTAGGTGGGAAATTGAAGCAAGAATTGCCCACCCCAACCCCACATTAACACTTAGGGGTGAAAGATGTAGAGAATATTTAAAGTTAGAGCAAGCAAAAGAGGCATCCAGTTGAGATTCAACCAAATAGCATGCAACAATAACAAAAATCAATAATACTGAAAATTTCAAGTAGAAACACAGCAAAGACACTTTATGAAGTCTAAAATCGAAATGTACTGAGGTAATGTTCACTCGATCTTATAAACAAAACATGAAAACCTTCTGCAAAAGGCGTATTGCACCAAAAACGAACAAAATTGCACACTCAACAACAAAGCTTCAATAGGATTAAAAAAAAAAGAAGAAGATAAAATGTAGATAGATGTCAATGAATAGTGTCTTACGGAAAGCAAAAGGGGTTAGGAAGATTAATGAAATATGTCAATAAAAAAAGAAGGTAAAATAAGAGGAAAACATGATTTTTTTTATTGAGAGAATTAAATAAAATTCTGGGAAATACCTTCAAAGCATCATCATCAATGGTATTGGTAGGAATGCTTTCATCATAAAACTTATGAAGATGAATCTAAATGAAAAACAAAAAGCAAAAAGCAGCCACACAGAAACAATTTCACAAACATAAGGAATGCAAGACACACAAAAAATATCCACATTAATTAGGAAGTTTAACCTTGCAATTGATTCCGGGTCCTGGGCAGACCTCCATTGATGAAGACGTTGAGGAGTGTTGGGACTCCGGGTTGATGAACTTGGCAAACTTCTTGGCGGTGGACAAAAGGTGAAAGAGGAAAGGGGCTATGATGACATAGGGTGATATTGTGGTTTGGAACATAATTCCTAATTAGGAAGCTAAAAGCCTAAAAGCCAATAATTATTATATATAAGTAGAAGTGTTTACAGAATAAGATAACTCACAAAATACAGATTGATATTGAAGTACAGATAGCTTCTTATATTTGATTTATAGTAGAACTCTCTCTCACTAACTCTTTGAGTTATCAACACTTGTTGAGATCGGTTGAAGTAGGAGTAGTGGATGCCGTGACCTTCTCTTTGTGAAATTGATCCTTTTGTTTGTCTGAATGATTAGTTGTCATAATAGTGAGAGACCTACAGATTTTTGTTCACTATGAATGAATTGGATACAGAAGACGTTCACTCTTAGGTAATGTTCTCACTCTTTGTTCGCTTCTTGACGTTCACTCACAATGAGAAAGCAGACCCTCCATTGATGAAGACGTTCACTCTTTGGAATCAGCCTCGCCTTCACGCATTTTTTGTTCCAGTCACAGGGGATTTGGGCCCATGAGAGGGTCTGCTTTCTGCTCCAGATTTTTCTCCTTATTTAAAAAGGAAAAAATGTAACTGCAAAAAACACCAACAGTCAGATACATTCCAATAACTATGAATGAATTGGATACGATGTATAACAGTAGAAGGTGGGAATCTTAAACGGCAATGGCAGCCAACCTTAAAACTGGAAGTGCCATCGACCTGAAGTAACAGTTTCTCCAAAAATAAAAATAAAAAACTGAAGTAACGGTGAGGAGAGAGAAAGGAAAAGAGAAGAGGTAAAGGCAACTAAAAAAATAAAAAATAAACGTTTAGGATAGATGAGCAGTCTGTGAGAAAGAGAAAAAAAATAAAGGAGAGAGAGAGGGCTGAGGGAGAACAATGAGGTGGCATCCTATAGAAGCAGGATTGTGATATAGCATGTTTTGGAGAAAGCAAAAAAAATTCTCTCTGCTTCAGCTTTTAATTTATATTATAGATGCTTCTCTTTCAATGATAGCATTGTGGGCCAGAAAGCTTCTCCAATCAGCATAACCCAAAGCTTTTCTTTTTCAAATGATGCATCTTTGGAAAAGTATATATCTACTAAAATAAAGAACTCAACAAAACTAGAAATTATCCATTTCTCCATTGCAGATGTGTCTTAAGTGAAGAAATAAAATGCTAGAGCAAAATATTATTAATTTCGTATGTTCCTTCTATTCTTTTTTCAAGGGAAGTTTTTAATTTATTAGTGCAACTTTCTGCTAGGTATTAAGTTTGGATTTCTTACCTCACATGTGTAAACTATCTGAAAACAGTTCAAAATTTTCATTCAATGAATCTGTTGATGCTCTTGTTACATATTCAAGATAAATAGATCATTGTCAAGCATTGCCTTTTAATTTAAATTCATTTTCTTGCAATTAGAAACCAATCTTATTACATGTTCTTTCAACATGATTTCAGGGTGCAGTGTCCACAGATATTACCAGTAAAACTCAATGTGACGCCATTTACCACTTCATTGGCATCTATATAGTTGGCTTCCTCAGCTGTCTCTCTGCAGCTATTCTCTACTTTCTCTACAACTGGCTAATTCAAAAGCCTCCATCCATTCAACACTTTGCATTTTTTTGCATATCTGGAAGCTTCCACTGGATTCCATACACCATCTTTGCATATGCCATGGTCTTTGCTAAGGTCCCCTCAAACTCAATTAACTTTGCCAGCTCAATTGCAATTGCTTACTTAGCTCATGGCTTGATACTCAGCTTCCTCACATGTGCTTTGACTCATTTACTTGATAGTAAACAAGAAACAAAACAATCCCACTTGAAAACATGGCTTCGCCATCGAATTACCATTGCCTGCCACCTTAGATTTGCAAAGTTCTTGTCTGGAACAGAAGCCTTTTGCATGTACTTACGCCTTTTGGGTGCGAAAGTGGGTAAGCATTGTTCTATCAGAGCCATTAACCCAGTTTCAGACCCACAACTGATTTCAATAGGCACTGGTGTCCATCTTGGTGACTTCAGCAGAATCATTGCTGGGTTTTATTCATCCAATGGGTTTACTCAGGGGAAAGTTGAGGTGCAGGATAATTCTGTTATTGGGAGTCAAGGCTTAGTCCTCCCTGGTTCAGTTGTTCAAGAAGATGTTATTCTTGGTGCTCTTTCAGTGGCTCCTATGAATTCAATACTCCAAAAGGGAGGAGTTTACATTGGATCTCAAACTCCAGTCATGATTAAGAACACTGCTCATGGTTTGGATGAAAGGATAGAAGAAATGGACATGAAATACAAGAAAATAATTGGTAATCTGGCTGCAAATTTGGCTGCCACAACTCTGAAAGTTAAAGCCAGATATTTCCATCGAATTGGTGCAAGTGGGAAGGGATACTTAAAAATCTATGACAACATTAAAGGCTTACCAGATCACAAGATCTTCTGCCCTGGAAATAGCTACCCTGTCATTATCCGACACAGCAATTGCTTAAGTGCTGATGATGATGCAAGGAAAGATCCACGCGGTGCAGCAATAAGAATACTTTCAGATAAATCTGGTGGTGACTCCCCACTCCTTGACTTAACACTAAAAACAGGTAATGCATTTCATGCCCGCACAATTGCTGATTTTGCAACATGGCTAGTGTGTGGCATTGCTGCAAGGGAAGAGTATGTCAAGCGAGTCCCACATGTGCGTGATGCAAACTGGACTTCCCTCCGTCAAGCTGACTCATATGCTGAGCTGCATTACTACTCCAATATCTGCAGGCTATTCCGGTTCACAGATGGACAGGAAATGTATGTGAAATTCAAGTTGAGGCCTTACGATGAGACTATTAGTGAGGATTCTGGTAAGGTTGAGCCTATTGGAATTCTCCCACCAGAAACAGGTGCAATTCCTAGGGATGAAAATGACACTCGCCCTTTACTTTTCCTTGCTGAGGATTTCCAACGCCGTATGAATTCGCCTGATGGACTCCGTTACATTTTCCAACTGCAAGTCCGGCCAGTTCCACCTGATGAGTCCACCCGTGAAATTGCACTTGACTGTACCAAACCATGGGATGAGGCCGATTTCCCATATATTGATATTGGAGAGATTAATATTGAGCAAAAGCTCTCCAAGGAAGAATCAGATGGATTGGAGTTTAATCCTTTTCTCCGATGCCATGAAGTAGATGTTATCAGAGCTTCTTCATGCTTCCAGAGTGCTTCAATGGATCATGGCCGATCATTGATCTATGAAATTTGCCAGCATTTGCGAAATGGGAAACCACTTCCAGAGGCATGGAGGATCTTCCTACAACAATCTGATTTCAAAGTAGACCTTTCTGGTTGTCCAATGGCAGCAGCATTAGAGAAGAAAGAAACTAAAACAGTGACCCTTGCTAGGACTTGGTACCAAACCTTGTGGTCTATTTTTGCTCAACCATTACTGCAAATGGTTCTGCCTTATTTCATGATGGGTTTAGTAATCTTTGCTCCTCTAAGCTGGGTTATCAACTTAAAGGATGCCAAGAAACTCCCACTGCATTGGTTGCTTCCTTTGCTTTGGGTATCTTCAGGGGTTTTGGCTGGACTAGCATGTGTTGTGGCAAAATGGGTTCTTGTGGGAAAGAAGAAAGAAGGTGAAAAAATAATGATTTGGAGTAAAAGGATCTTTATGGACACCATATGGCAGGCCTTTAGAACTTTAGCTGGTGAATATTTCATGGAAATGACAAGCGGCTCTATCTTGTTTGTACTATGGATGAAGTTGATGGGTTCAGATATTGACTTGGAGCAAGGGGCTTATGTAGACAGCATGGGGGCCTTGTTGAATCCTGAAATGGTGGAGATTGAGAGAGGTGGATGTGTGGGAAGAGAAGCTCTACTATTTGGACACATATATGAAGGTGAAGAAGGGAAAGTCAAATATGGGAAAATCAAGATTGGAGAAGGTGGGTTTATGGGAAGTAGGGCTGTGGCCATGCCAGGGGTGAGAGTGGAGAGTATGGGCAATCTTAGTGCTCTCTCTCTTGCCATGAAAGAAGAAATTGTTAAGTCAAGGTAAAAGGTCGATGCTTTTGTGTCATCTTTATGTAACATTGTTATATCAATAAAGTTGTGTCATCTTTATGTAACATTGTTATATCAATAAAGTATATTCCTAGTATACTGGGGTCTTTTCTATCAATAAAGTTCTGTTATTTATCAATTTTTTTTTTTTTTTGCAAATATGATCTGTTCACATTGATACTTTGTCCTGATATTCCCGTAGTATCTATCATATAGAGTGAATAGCAGAAACTACTTGACTTTAGAAGGCTTGAAGCCTATTCCAACCGGGATTGCTTCAAATTGATCATGCCACTATTATTATTGCAGTGATTATTATTATTATTTTTTCTTGAAAAGAAACCATCTTTTCACCATTCACCATGTTCAATCTCGGTACAAGGGGTTCTGATCCTAGATTGTAATCTTATGAGTTTTAGACCTAGTTTGTCAAAATGTTTACCTCTTTTCCCTAAAGAATTATTACCATGGAATTGAAGATGAGGCAAAACCTAGTAGTCTAGTACAACTTCTACTCTCCTCTCCTCTCCCTCTGTCCCTAACATACCCTAACTAATCCCTCATAGCTGGGGAAGGCTCTTACCATTGATAATCTTTGGAAACGTGGCTTGATTATCCAAAGCTGGTGCTGTATGTGCAAAAGGAATGGGGAGAGTGTAGATCACTTGTTTCTTCACTGTCCAGTGGCTATGGATATGTGGTATATGGTGCTTGGTCTTTTTGGGGTGCAGTGGGTTATGCCAAGCTCAGTGATGGATCTGTTTTCCTGTTGGATGGGGTCTTTGGGGCGGAATGATTCTGGTCAGGTTTGGAAGATGCTTCCACACTGTGTGATTTGGTGTCTTTGGCGTGAGAGGAACGCTCGTATTTTTGAGGATGCTGAACGCCAAGTTCATGAGCTTAAATTACTGTTTTTTCACACATTATTTGATTGGGTTATGGGTTCGGGTATCTCTTCTATCCACTCCATGTTGGAGTTGATAGATCTTTGTAAATTTTGATTCTTTTGTCCTTCTTGGGCTTCTTTAATAAAATGCATTATTTATCAAAAAAAAAAAATTTCATTGATCACTGCACCATTGATATTTTAGAATAGTTTATAAGCAAATAGTGTCATGATAACCAGGCACATAGCAGTCTGGAATCTAGTGGCCCTTGGTAGTGATTCTATTTTGAAATTTAGTTAAGAAGAGCTATTATATTAGTAAGGCCAGTCTACAAAGTACAAACAATATGCAAAATGACATCTGGAAATCTCTGTGGGCTATAGTCATTTCTATGTAGTATATGCATGAACCATAACAGATTTGTAACTGTGTATTGGTATCCCTGACTTGTTTAGAGGTCTTTACTCATGAGCAATGAAACTTACTGCTGTTTTCTTTCTACAGGGTCTCACATTACTGATGCATAAAAACTACGAAGGCCCAGCTATCTTTGAGATGCTGAATAATGCTCTAGAAATTGCACAACGTGAAAAAAGGGTCACTGACGAGAGGAATTTAAAATTTGTAATTGCACAAATGCATGTCATTAAGGTGAATTGTAAATTTTTAATCAATCCTATCTGCTTAAATTTAGTGATCCATCAACTGTGGGTGGGGGTGCTTGGATGTCCCAATGGGATTATATCATTCTATAGTGTTTGCATTACACTTAAGGAGCAAATCCATCTTTTAAATTAGAGTCAAATCAAATAAGAATATAATGTTAATTGCTGGGACCTATGTTATTCAGATTCAGAAAATCTATCATGTCGTTTGCAAAGTATGTTTACTTGTATGTCTTGCAGGGGGAACTGGACGAAGGCTTGAAGAAATTTCAAGATCTGGTTAAAGAGGATCCTCGAGATATGTGGCCTTATCTGAACCTGGTGTGTTTCTTAACATTATTTACTTGCCATTGAAGTTACTATCTGCTTAATTTAACATGAAATGTTCTCGATAATTTTTCTTTATGGTTAAAAGTTTGTGGTTTGGATCTATGTCAATTTTATCGATTTAGTGAATCACATCGTCTACACCCTGGATTGGCACTTTAAAATGCCACTTTAAAGGTAGGCTGGGCTACAAATTTTTTTTTTTTTACCTATATTTAAAAAAAAAACAAACAAACCTAAATTAAGCAATTAGCCCAGTCAAGAATTTTTCTTTTGCAATTAGCCCACCCTAAATTTTTTTTCTGGCTCCGCCCCTGTGTAACAAGTAGTAGTCCTTTCATGTTTTTAATGTATATTTCTCTGGCTAGTCCTTCCAATAAATTACCAGCATTATTTCACTCTAGATTTATTAAAATTTAATACAGAAAAGGAAAAAAAAAACTATAGATCAATTCACATGGTTTTTCGAGCAAGGAAGTGAATGAAGAACACAATGAGCACACCTATTAGAAATCATAAAATAAGCAAAATATTGTAACTTTTCTCATATGGTCAGTCTAATAAATTGAATTATTTACATGAGCCCCATGACTATGATTCCTGTGATTAGAAAAGTGGTACAAACTATTAACACAAAAAGACATGGTTCTGTTGATTTTGTTTTCAAAATAACGAGTTGTTCAAACTTACCGCCATCTAAATGTGCAGCAAATCAGTGGAAATACCTCAAGCATCCTTTGCAGTCCCTGGACAAAAGTAACATCAAAACAAGAATCAAAAGGTGGAATTCTTAAAAATTCAGATAGATGTTAGAGAGAAACATTACTTACAATCTAAGCTCTGAAGTACCAAATCATTTCTATGCACCAAACCCCAATTCACATGGACAGCTCTCTCTCTCTCTCTCTCACATTGGTCCAGTGCAAGCTCTTGATCATTTCTCCCTTCAAAGAAGAAGAAGAAGAAGAAACGGAAAGAAGACACAGAGCCGGGCTTTTATGAAAGAAAAGTTATTGGTGGTGGACTTAATGATATTGGGCTTTCCTCCTGGGTCTTTAACCCAGCCCAATAATATGGAATGGACTGGAAAACCATGTTTAACAATTACGTGAAATGTTTATAATTTCTCGATATTCACATGTAGTTTGTGTGTACGTAAGACTTAAGAGTGTGCACAAATAATTTTAATCTTAGTAATTTTGATATTGTGAATCACATCAACTAAGTTAATTATAGTTTTTTTATTTCTTTTTTATGTTAAGTTAATTAAAGATTAAGTAACAATTCCAATGCATAATTAACTTAGGGGTCTAAAATAGAAATTTCACAGTTGCTCTGTTATGTAGTACAACTTTTGTGGGTTGGGGGGGTTGTTTATTAAAAATATATATACCATCTTGATTACAAGATTCGGATAATAAGGTGGTATTTACCAAAATAAAAAATAAGGTGGTATTTTTTATTATTTTCACGACAGTAACTAGGGTCCAACTCATATATTTGTGAGATTAATCATTAAAGTTTATTCTTTTGTTTTGGGGTTAAAAAACAAACCTTATTGACTACAAAATTCGGATAAATTTTAGAAGCTAGATTTACCCCTTTAGTAGATCGTGAGCGGATTTGGTTAAGTTTAGGGATTTGGCATCATAAACAACGGAAGAGTTGTTTAGTGTTGGATGTTGGGTTTCACCAACCAATTGTTGACCTTGGTTTGTCACTATTTTTTATTTTTTATTTTTTATGAACAGTTTGGTTTGTCAGTTAACGGCTTGATTGTTTGCATCAACCATACGTGCCGTCAAATTATTCACACCAACCATACTAAGGTTTTTTCTAATAACAGTTCCCAATTTTCTCAATTTTCAAAAGTT
Organism: Fagus sylvatica; assembly: GCA_907173295.1. Lineage (NCBI taxonomy): Eukaryota > Viridiplantae > Streptophyta > Magnoliopsida > Fagales > Fagaceae > Fagus > Fagus sylvatica. The sequence goes on along the minus strand of OU015770.1, from coordinate 3,404,270 downwards.
GTCATCTCGACTACAAAACATGCTATTTGGTATAGTCCATACGAGGGGAGGGGTTGAAGGAAGGAGAGAGGACTTGTTGTAATTGTACAAACACGATCTCCATTTTATGAAGAAAAAAGAAAAGAAAAAGAGAAAGAGTGTGCTTTTTACTACTCCTTAACCTATCAAAAATACTTTGGTGCCAATAGACCCAATACTTCAAATTGATAAACAATTTTCTAAAGAATAACGTTTATTTAGTAGTTAAAAATTTTGTAACTCAATTGATATTGTTTGCTATTTCACAAAGAAAACTAGAGTTCAAATTTTATCTTTCAACCAAAAAAACCTTGTATTAAGTATTAATTTGTCTGAACAATAAAATATCACTTTTTAAAAGAGAAGGCATTATCCCATACGTATCACATTATGTGCATGTTGGACTTAGTGTGGGAGTTGGGATGCAAGTAGCCATTGCATGACATAATTTCCCCTTTAAGGCACACATCTTTCAAAGAACTAGTTAGTTGTTAGAAAGAAGCTGCTTGACACCGACATGTGTCTCTATTGTATATTTGTTATACATATAGTGATATAGAAATGAGTTTATGTTTGAAGACATTAGTGACATATTTGGCAATGAGTTCACGAAGTGAACAACGAAAAAGTCAAAATATTGAAAGTGACTTGATCTTAGTTTTTATATACATTTTAAAAAGCTTTATATGAGTTATGATCTTGAAAGGAAATATGATTTTATAAACCCATGAGTTTGTATTTCCTAAAATCGTAAAAAAGTCTTTAGTTATTGAAAATGGAAATTAAGATGAAGTAATATAGTGTGTAAAGTATGTAAGTTCTCATTGAGATTGAGATGATTTTTTCATTGTGTATGAAATGAAGCTTCTTGGTTTAATACTTTTCAAAAGTACAAAGAAGCCAACTCACCTTTGTTCCAATCTAAAAGTTAGTGAAGGTATTGAAAGCATGACTTGAGTGTGCTAGTGCAATTATAACATGGTGTGTCATGTGTTGTATTATATATACATGGTTTTTACTTAGACTTTCAAAGTTTTGTAAACAAACTTAAGATCATTAGAAAGTATTGTATCATTGGATATCCAAGAGTAGCTAGGATATCAATAATGGTTATTATTATAAGTGATAAAATCTATGTTTAGTTGGATATTCACTTTTGGTGAAGAGCCAGTTAATAGACATGGAAGAAACGAAGTGAGTTTCTTAATCCATCATAATAATTATATGGTTGGCAACGGGCAAGGGAAAGGAATAACATAAGATGTTATAAAAGAGATGTGACCACATCCAATGATAGTTATATCTTGCACCATAAGAGTGAAGCCACCATAATTTGAGAAATGAGAAGTCTAGATATTTGAGTCTAAGACTTAAGTACGTAAGATGATAAATAGTTTGATGAGCTCATAACTATTTTTTACATAAAATCAAGTGACAACTTGATAACATTCTTTTACCTAAGGTGTCTCGAGAAATGAGTGAAAGGAAATATCTAATAGAATGGGTTTGAAACCTTTTGTATAAAAGTCACCTGTAATGGGAACCCAACCTTATATTATTGAACAAATAATTTTAAGGTTTAATGGATAATAACTAGTTACAGTTAGGTGGCTGGGATAGCACTGAAACATATATGTTTTATTATGATAAACTTGTTCTAGGATATTCAGTGCTGACTGTTATGGTAATTTGAGAATGAGTATTTACTCTTAATGAAGTTCATGATATTCTTTAAATGTCTAAAGTAACAGGGACATGAAAAGGAACTTCACTTATATGAACATAAGAATTAGAATAACTTCTGGTAAAATTTAAGGTTTACTTTTGGAAATGTTCATAAAATGCCAAGATGGAGCACTTGGTTAAGTGAAATTTTTTATTATTATTGTGAGTTTATTCGCTGAAATTGGATGGAGTCATATGTGTGGTATTTTCCGTTTCTGACACAAAAAGTCTTGGTTTAAGCTAAGGCCACCATTGACTTTGTTAGAAATTTGAAATGCTTACACTAATAGAGGTTTAAATCGATAGATACATTCTTCTATGCATGATGAAATCAGTATTTGACGAAACACTTCATATCACTAAGTGGGGGATTGTTGTATATTTGTTATACATATAGTGATATAGAAGTGAGTTTATGTTTGAAGGCATTAGTGATACATTTGGCAATTGGACACGTGGCACGTGCACGTGTGATTCTGGTGTAGAAAATAACTAACTCATGGAAGTTATTTTTTATGTAGAAAATAACTAACTCATAGAAGTTATTTTTCTGAAAGGTTATATTATTTTAGAATGGTGCCAATTAAATTTTCTATATATTAAAGTGTTTGAATCATTGTCAAATACACAATTTTGTAAGAATACTCTTTAAAGGAATTATCCGAAATTTGTTTTCTGTAATTAGTGACTTTGTTGTATCATGGAGGTAAATTGTCTTCAACCCAGAAGCAAAACTCTTTTAGAGTGGAGACAATTATCACCTTAAAGATAATGTTATCACGCTTCAAAATCGCATTTATTTTTCTGATGTTGACAAATTCTCCAACAGTCTCCAATCCTTTATCACGGATTTGACCTGCCACCCCTTCCTAAAATAGCAAAGAAGAAAAAATATTGGTTAGGGTACTCCTGCAAGCAATGGCTATCTCATCATTTGCAAATTAATTAGTGTATCTTAATGTTCATGTATCATGTATGTGGCTTGTTCAGTTCATATCTCAATTAACATTATCAAATACATTCGTCATATTCGGTTAGGTTGGTATACTGTCACACTTATTGTAACAAAAAAACAATATTGAATCCATTCGTTTCCATGCAAACATGCCAACATTCCATCTCTATTCAGTCAGGGGCCGGCTATCTTTCTTGCTAAATAAAATAATCACTTCTTCTTTTTGGACAGTATAAGGAATAGAAAAATAGTACATATACATTACTATAATTTCTTTCTTTGTGTTGTGATAAATTTTGGTATTAATTAAGAACGTCAATTTCATTAAAAAGTTGTCATACTTTTAAATTTTAAATTAAATTGGATATAATAAACATCGACAAGTAAACTGTAGACCACAACCCCTATTAAATTTCCTCAGAAAATTAGACGCAAGTAAACACACGCAATCACAAGATATAACATAACATTCATATTGTTAACGGCCCTTTGGTCTAATAGTACTTCTTGCTTCCTTCAATTTTAGTAATTATCTTATAACCTCGTTTTATGAAGCACATCTTTCACAAGCCTATGAACCCCACAGGCATGGAATTGACAGTCTTGTGAGATGCTCACTCTATGGAGAGGGCTTAGGATGAGGTTGGATTTAAGTCACATATATACTCCCCTTGGTGATAAGCTTGACTTCCTCTAAAACCATATATTGGCCAATAAACTATCCTAGACCATAACCCCAATTTAATTTTTCTCAATCTATGATAACCCAATCACAAAATTTGATTGTTACATTTTACTTGTTTCCAAATTCTGAATTACTTTTCATTTTCTTCTAAAATACAACCGAAGACCAAGAGGAACGGACTTGCAAAATGTGCTGTTGTGCTTGAAGAGGACCGTTAATTAGGGTTCTGTTCTATTGAACAAAAAAAATCCTAGGAGGTTTAACACTTGCTTCAATTCCATTTTTTTTTACCCCTCTTCTAGATCATATAAAATAGCCTTGTAATTTATAATTTGGGAGTCTTATTCTTTCTATACACCTTTTCTTTTTTAGCCAAAAAATCCGCACAGTGATTGCCTTTTGTATTAGAGTGGACTAGGTTGCACTAGTTCAACTCATTCATTAAGAACCAAGAATCAGAGATCATAACACTATAATTTGGTATTACTTAAGAATGTCACTTTCGTTGCAAAGTTGTGTTCTATATAACTTTAAAATTATTATTAGGTCATTTTCGAATTACAGCTAACGTAAATCTGTACGAGTTATTCAATACTAGTCGCAAACCCGTGCGATGTACGGGAAATTTACTGAATATAATATTTAAAGAAAAGAAACTTTATATCTGATTAAATTGAAAATAACTCAAGAATAAATTAAAACCTAAAAGAAGAATAATGGAATTCGTAGGAATACCTCCACAAATTAAAGAGAAAACATAGATTAAAAAAATCATATAGTGTGCAATTTTTTTTTCCTTCTAAATAAAATAATACATTGTAAAGACAACAACCAAAACTAAGTACACTTATCTTCTAATAGAACATTGGTGATTAGAAGAATAGAAACGGGAAGAATAGAAATCAACCACAAACTATCAAAATTGCACTGCAAAAACTGAAGAAGGTCATTAAAAAAAAAATCACCTCAAAGGGAATTTCCAAATTTGCTTGTAATGCGGTGGCTTCTGCGGAAGTTGAGAGAGAGCAATTGGAAATATATAGGGAAAAATAAGTCAGTGGGTTATTTGAAGGGGGGAGGAAGAGGCTGAAGAGAGAGCGTTAAAAGAGGAGAAGTCGAGAGAGAGAAAAGGGGAAAGGTTGGAGTTAAGGGATTTAATTTCATATGTTACAAAGCGTTGAAAGGATTGAACTGATTGATTGATGAATTAATGGGAGAGAAAGAAATTAAAGGGAGGATGATTTGAAATCAATCCGTGGGTTATTGAAAGTTTTGATGGGAAGAGGAAGAGGCAGAATAAGAAAAAAAGAAGAAGAAAAGGAACGTTTAGGGAGAAAGGAATAAAATTGAATTCTGGAATAAATTAAATGAGGTGAGTGAAAATAGAGGAGGAGTCATGTGTTTGAGAAAGGGGGAAAAATTTTATTTGTTTGTTGAATTAATTGTAGTTAAATAGGGAATCTTTACAGATAAGGATAAAAATAAATTACAATATTAAAATAAGGAAAGAATAGATAAGAAATCCCTACAAATAAGGATAAAAATAAATGACAATATTAAAATAAGGAAAAAATATGGAAGGAATAAATGTGATTTGGATTGCTATGAGAATAGAAAATTCTACGTGGTATGTCTAGGGAGATAATTGAGTCCTCAGCTATTAGTTTAGATAATCTATATAATATATCTATATCTATATAATATATAATAGCAGAAGACATGAACGTTAAAACCAAGAATGTCTTACATCATGACAAGTGGCATGCCTATCTATTGTTTAGATTTCCCAAGTAATACGTTGTTTAAATAATTTGACTTAATACAATTTATTTATCAAACGATAAACACAGAATATCTTAAATAAAATATATTGAAGAACGTGTAGTTTTTGTTTGTCTGTTTTTATTAGTTTCAATTCATGCCAAAAACCTTTTAAATAAAAACAGATAATAACAAATTCTTTAAAATAAATTTCCTACTACTAAAAGACATCTTAATAAAATATACTTATCTAAGATTAGTTCTTTATTAAAAAAAAAAATAAATAAATAAATAAATCTCTTTTCCTACCAAACATTTTTTTTTTTTAAATTCACTTAATTAAGTTGACTTAATTCAATTTATTTATCAAAAGTCTTCCTAATACTAAAAGACATCTTCATAAAATATCATAATATACATTGCTTAAATAACTTGACTTAATGCAATTTATTTATCAAACAGTAAATAGATAATAACAAATAAAACAGATAATAACAAATTTTTGTTTAGATTTCCCAAGTGATACATTGTTTAAATAATTTTACTTAATACAATTTATTTATCAAACGGTAAACACAAAATATCTTAAAAAATATATATTGAAGAACGTGTAGTTTTTGTTTGTATGTTTTTATTAATTTCAATTCATGCCAAAAACCTTTTAAATAAAAACATATAATAACAAATTCTTTAAAATTAATTTCCTACTACTAAAAGACATCTTAATAAAATATGTAAGAGAAAATTAAAACAATTATGTCAAACATTTAATAAAATTATAAAAATGACATTTTCAAAATGTCTACACCAATTTTTTTTTGAAAAAGTCTTAAATAAATATCCTATTACTAAAAAATATCTTAACAAAATATACTTCTCTTAGAGAATTTAAAATAATTAGTTCAATTTAATGATATACACCAAATTTTTTTATTTATAAACTTTATCCTTTTAAAATAGACTTCTATGAAAAAAACAAAAAAAACAAACAAACAAACAAACAAAAGCTACGTTACAAGAAGTCCAACACTTCTTATACTTCAATGAGAAAAAAAGAAAACAATTGATGGGAGATTTTTTAAAACTAACGACCAAACAACAACAAAAAAAAAAAAAAATCCAGAAATTCTATAAATACAAATGATACTTCTCTTTGGATGGTTTTATGAATTTTTTTTTTTTAATAAGATTAATAAATAAAGAATATTGTAGTGTTACTGTGTTAAGAGTACTCTTTTAGTGAAAAGGCATTGATTGGTGAACAATCACTTAAGATATCATTTGGTGAACAGACATACTCCTTGATGGAAGGAGGATAAATAGAACACGTTAAATTGAAGGGGCCAAAGTCTTACATAATCTGCATACGCAACATCTAAACAATGGTAATCTGGTACAAGTTTAATTTGTTCTTCTACTTCTTTTTCTTTTTTATTTATTTATTTTTTCTATCATGATCTATTTTTACTTTTGTGTTTTTGTACGTTTATATGACTGCAATGAGCTTTTCCCGTAACAAACACTTTTTCTTCTATAGATCTACTTCCACAGCCTCTGCATAATCTGTTTACCCAAGTTGCTATAACAACATTTTTCATGAGATCCACTCCAAGAATGTTAAATTCGGCATCCTTCCAATTGAAATTAGATCATATACATAAATTATGTGGTAATAACTAATGCTCCTTTTCATTTTTTTTTATGGCCTCTGAATCCATATGGTTTAACTATTGTCGTGTTTTTCAAATAATTTATAAAATGTGATATTATGAAAACAGCATGGTGCATTTCTTTAAGGATTCAGAGGCAATTGGACTAAGGTAATATTTTATTTCTTGCTTACTCTAACTTATTTTTTGTTTTATCAGTTAAAGAGGACAATTTTTTCTCAATTATTATACAATTTCTAATTCTTTTTATTTTGTTGTTGTTGGTGCAATTCCATCTATTTGTTATTAATAGTTTTATTGAACATAATTTCCATAAAATAATTCTGAATATATATTTTGCCCATACACACATTATGTGTTTATATAGAGTTTTTTCCATGCATTGCACGGGTTATACGCTGGTAGATATAATAGATTAATAATAATAATAATAACAAATTTCCTAATATAATACTAAGAAAACTCAAAAGCTCATGTGAAAAGTTTATTAATTAATTTATATGTACTGGTTTAGAATATCAAGTCAGTTGTATCCCACTATTCAGATTTAAGTTAAAAGTATACCAACAGGCTTCTAGTTGGATTGACATTTTTTCCTATCTTTACTTCTCATGTTGTAGGTTTAACCTATCTCTAAAAATAATGTTAAATTGAATATAATAAACATTGACAAGTGAACCGCACCCCTAATTAAATTTCCTCACATAAGTACTCACATGAAATATCATTCATCTATTATCAAAAAAATGAAATATCATTCATCATCGTGCTAAAATTTGTATTAAAAAAAATCATGCTAATTTGAATCTCTTCTTCGTAAACATGATGTCATTTTTTTTTTTTTTTTGATAACCTTGAGTGTCCGGGTCAGCGTTTTTGTAGATACACGCACCTCGACTTAATCCAAGGGAACACGCAATACCCTACTAGCACGTGTACCATGATAGATGCAAGGCTTTGCCTTGGGTAGGTGATCTTGAGTAGACTCGAACTAGTGACTATTGAGGAGCACACCCAAGAGGAGTACATCTAAGGCCGGACCAATTGAGCTATCCCTCAGGATTCATGATGTCACTTTGTTTTTTATTTCCTTGTCATCCTAGATATAATAATCTTATATAATATGGCCACCTGTTATATCAATTTTCTATTTTAAAAGAGGATATCACTTTATATGTTGTATAATAATATTCCATTCGTTCCAAATTGTTAGTCCTCCTTTCATTTTAGGATGTTTCAAAATGAAATCCTATTTGAAAATTCAATAAATACATACCCTGACCTCCTTTACTGAAATTTAAATTAATGAGGGTAATTTTGGAGATTAGTAATTTTTATGTAAAAGACAATGCTTTAACACTCCGTTTGGGAGGGGGGAAAGGAATGGAATGGAATGGAAAAAAAAGAATATTTTAAGAATATTCTCTCATTTCCCTTGTTTGGAAGTTTAAGTAGGAGGGAATGGAAAGGAATGGAAAGACCATTCCCTTGTTTGGGAGTTTAAGTGAAGGGAATGGAATGGAACACTCATTCCTCCCTATTCCCTCCAAACCCCAAATTTTCATTCCCCCCAAAATTGGGAGGAATAGGAGGGAATGGATTTAAGTTTAATGATTTTTTTACCAAACGTCCCAAAATGCCCTTAGTATTTTTGTAAAATCCTAAATTACCCTTATAGATTTGACATTTTATTTTCCTCAGTTTCCATGGTATTTCTATAATGACCATGCACCTTTAACAATGTCAATTTTCTTTTAAAAGTTTATTTTGTGGACAATGAATTTTGAATTTTCATTTATTGGGATTATATTTTAATTTATATTACTTAGATTTTGTACTTGTTTATAATTAAGCAGATTTTATACCACCTATTGTCCTGTATTGGTTTCTTTCTTTGTTAGCAAGGGCCAGAAAAATAGAAATAAACTCTCATGGTATTTCTATAATATTATTGTGACACCACAAGGTGTCATATATGGTGTGGTAATTCTATAGTATTATTCTATAGATTAATCCTACATTTTATAAAAATAAAGGGTATTATAGTAATGTTGTTATAAAATGATTCATTTCTATTCCTTCTAATATTACTCTCAAACAAAGTTACTTATATTCCATTCCATTCCATTCCTCTATTTTAAAACATCCAAACAAGATTACTTAGTTTCATTTCATTTCATTCCATTCCATTCTATTCCATTCCATTCCATTCATTAAGTTCATTCCATTCCATTCCATTCTATTCTATTCCATTCCCTTATAATTTATTCATTCCATTCCATTCCATTCCCCTCTAAACTCCCAAACGAAGCCTTAATTTTCTCTTTAAAAGAGTTGGATATTCTAAAGAGAACCAACAATTTGGGATCGGAAGGGTCAAAATCCAAAATCCACTTTCCACATAATCCTTCTTGCACAGGATGTCTTAAAAAAAAAACGTCGACAACCAGAATAAGGCTCCCCCCAAGTCAAAATCGTTGAGAAACAGAGTAAGGCTACCTTAAATAAAATTCCCTCAAGGCTCAAACTATGATAACCTGATCACACCATATGTCATAACAATTTTAAAATACAATCACAACATTTATTTATTTTTGTTACATTAGACTTTTTTATTTCCCATTAATTCAAATTATACATTCTCTAAATTTTAACTGTTTCAATTTAGTTCTCTAACCTTTTTTTCTTTTTTCTTTTTTAATTTAGCCCGATTACTTTAATGTTAGCTAAACTTAACCAAACTATATTTTACAATGAATAATAATTGACTTCATGGCCAATCTTTTAAAAAGTAAAAATAATGAATTCATGGCCGTTATAAACTGTAATGGTCAAATCCTGAAGCAGTCTCCCTAAGGTGTTTAAATATGAGAATGAGTTCAGCAACTACGTAGTTCAACAATTCTAGATTTACATTAACAAAGAACTTTCTAAAATGACATTTTAGTGTTGAAAATCATTGTCTTCCTGATCTTTTTGCTTTGCTTGTGAATTATAAATGTATCTTTTTATTTCTTACGCTTGGCTGCCGCGACTATTGTCCTAAATCGCTAAGAAAGTGTAAAGCCATAGTTGTTTAATTTGGTGTTATGCAGCGTTTTAGTCAACCCTTATCTTATGGAATTTAAAAAATCTTATTTCCTTAAATTTAAGTGAAAGTGCATTTTACTCATAAAAAAGAAGAAGGTGAAAGTGCATTGTTCCACCCAATATCATATTATATATGGTAACTTGCCAATTTAATTTTCTTATAAAATATGTTCACGTTCAGACCATTAGGCCAGTTGTGATTGTACCACATGTTGCTTAAGGGAGAGTGATATGGGGGAGTTGTTTCAGCCATGCATAAAAGGGACAATGGAGCATCTAAATTTCATGCTAGATATCAATAAAACCACATTGTTCAGCAAATCAGCCTCTCCTTCAAAAGATCTCAACACTATTTTGAGGAGCTTCAGCATATTCGAAAGGGAGGTGAGTCAGTCAAGCCCCTCCTTCAATACTTGCCGAAGGTCGGTTTTTTTTGTTGTTGAAAAAATGAATATGCTGAGCCAAATTACTCTTCATCACCATAATTGAATATACATCATGATTACAATTAACAATTGGCTTACTCTTCCCTCTTATTATGAATGTCAACTCTACCAGCAATAAATAAGTCATTGACATTAATTACCACACTTGAGTTTTTCTCATTGGCTAACATGAATTGTAAATATCAAAGGTGATTGAGCCTGTGATTTTTTTATTTCTTTTTTAGTCTCACTTGTGATCGAGATCTTTTATCACGTGGATTGCATCTTGAATTTTTAAGTTATTAAACTCCCAATTCTATTGATTATTTACTATTTAGACTTTTAGTATATACCATGTCGAAATTGTCTATATAGCTCTCTCACCAGCTACTTATAGACCAATCTATCATATGCGGTCATATGAGAAAATTCAGTAATTCAAGGCTACATTTCTGAATTTCTTTTAATAAAAAAGTTTTCCTAATCCTTTTTACTATCTTGGATTTGAAGATAGTTTCATGAAGAAATACCTTAGCCAAACTCTTCATCACCAAAACTCATCATAAAAGGTCAAGCTATCTGCTACTTGATTTTTAAGTAAGTGATCCTTCTCTATGAATTATTATTGTATCTCAATTATGACTTTTATTGATTTTAGAGTTCAAATTTTATCTTTCAACCAAAAAAAAAAACCTTGTATTAAGTATTAATTTGTCTGAACAATAAAATATCACTTTTTAAAAGAGAAGGTATTATCCCATACGTATCACATTATGTGCATGTTGGACTTAGTGTGGGTGTTGGGATGCAAGTAGCCATTGCATGACATAATTTCCCCTTTAAGGCACACATCTTTCAAAGAACTAGTTAGTTATTAGAAAGAAGTTGCTTGACACCGACATGTGTCTCCAATCCTTTATCACGGATTTGACCTGCCACCCCTTCCTAAAATAGCAAAGAAGAAAAAATATTGGTTAGGGTACTCCTGCAAGCAATGGCTATCTCATCATTTGCAAATTAATTAGTGTATCTTAATGTTCATGTATCATGTATGTGGCTTGTTCAGTTCATATCTCAATTAACATTATCAAATACATTCGTCATATTCGGTTAGGTTGGTATACTGTCACACTTATTGTGACAAAAAAACAATATTGAATCCATTCGTTTCCATGCAAACATGCGAACATTCCATCTCTATTCAGTCAGGGGCCGGCTATCTTTCTTGCTAAATAAAATAATCACTTCTTCTTTTTGGACAGTATAAGGAATAGAAAAATAGTACATATACATTACTATAATTTCTTTCTTTGTGTTGTGATAAATTTTGGTATTAATTAAGAACGTCAATTTCATTAAAAAGTTGTCATACTTTTAAATTTTAAATTAAATTGGATATAATAAACATCGACAAGTAAACTGTAGACCACAACCCCTATTAAATTTCCTCAGAAAATTAGACGCAAGTAAACACACGCAATCACAAGATATAACATAACATTCATATTGTTAACGGCCCTTTGGTCTAATAGTACTTCTTGCTTCCTTCAATTTTAGTAATTATCTTATAACCTCGTTTTATGAAGCACATCTTTCACAAGCCTATGAACCCCACAGGCATGGAATTGACAGTCTTGTGAGATGCTCACTCTATGGAGAGGGCTTAGGATGAGGTTGGATTTAAGTCACATATATACTCCCCTTGGTGATAAGCTTGACTTCCTCTAAAACCATATATTGGCCAATAAACTATCCTAGACCATAACCCCAATTTAATTTTTCTCAATCTATGATAACCCAATCACAAAATTTGATTGTTACATTTTACTTGTTTCCAAATACTGAATTACTTATGGATTTCATTTTCTTCTAAAATACAACCGAAGACCAAGAGGAACGGATCACTTGCAAAATGTGCTGTTGTGCTTGAAGAGGACCGTAAATTAGGGTTCTGTTCTATTGAACAAAAAAAATCCTAGGAGGTTTAACACTTGCTTCAATTCCATTTTTTTTTACCCCTCTTCTAGATTATATAAAATAGCCTTGTAATTTATAATTTGGGAGTCTTATTCTTTCTATACACATTTTTTTTTAGCCAACAAATCCGCACAGTGATTGCCTTTTGGATTAGAGTGGACTAGGTTGCACTAGTTCAACTCACTCATTAAGAACCAAGAATCAGAGATCATAGCACACTAAAAGGGTGAGAATTATTAATTCTTTAGGAGCTATCATTGATCAATGTGAGTACAGGGTGGCAACCACCTCCACAATGAGGTTGGAAATACCATGGCTATTATATTATTCTGTTTATAATTCGGCTATTATTCTAAAAGTTATTAATATGTTACTTTGTTGGAATAATAGTTAAATGATTAAATTCATCATTTTTTAATAGTTTAAACTTTTTTAAAAAAATTGATAATTAATCATAATATTAGAGTAAATAATCTTAAGTACTTTGAACCATGGCTCCACTCTACCTCTCATTTAAAAGTTAAAATCTCACACGCACGTTGGGTTTCAATTACTAAGGGAGAATGAATTTGGACACATGAGGGGGTATATTAAAATAATGATTCAAATATTCTATAGCTAAACCTGCCGTATTGAAATCACCTTGGGGGAGATGGGTTCCAACCAATCAACTTACAGAAGTTTCTAACTTTGGTGTGAATTAGATCCAAAGTGAAGAAAATTTTAAAGGCCACTAACTTGTTGGATGCATGATTTTGTCCACACACTGAAAGGTATAACTTCAATGACAAGTTTGTTTTTACCCTAACCATATTTTTCCAAAACACCCATAGATAAAAGTTCTCTATTTAGGCAATGCAATGGAGGATGAATCTGAGAGCCAGAAGAGTTTGTTTTGATCCAATCCTTACCTTTCCTAAAATCATGGTTATTAAGATATGGATTCTCAAACAAATTGTATTTTTTCTCTTTAACTATTGAATCTGTTTCAATCTTCTCACTAAACTATAAAATCGAGCAATGTATCTCCTGATTAATTGGAAATATGCAAATCACCCATATGTTAAGCATTTATGTTAAATTCAACGACCATAACAACAACAAAAACATCAAATTGAATTTATGAGATGCACAGTTTATTAGAAAAAAGTAGATTTCATTCTTTTGTTTGAATTTAAATATATATATATATATATAATGGTACGTATATAAGGTGGTTATTTATATATTTTCAATAAAAGAGGTATACATTACTTGGTTTTAAAGTCTAGGAGGATTAAAATTTACACAATAGTTAAGAGTAGGAAAATAAATTTAATTCTATTTTAGAGTGGGACAAGAGGGGGCGACAATTTAATTTTTTAAGAAGCATGGGAGCTAGGAGCACATTGACACTTGGCAACCCCTTGTTACTGTAAATAACGTAACTTTCATTATTTTGTCACGTTCGACGTAAACATCATTTGGTATCACTTAAGAATGTCACTTTCATTACAAAGTTTTCTTCTTTCAAACTTTATTATTATTATTAGGTATTTTCCGATTACCATTTACTGATTTACGTAGGTGTTATTAACATCAATAAAAAAAAATCACCTAATAAATAATGACTTAAATTAAAAAAGTCATGGGAAAAAACAAAATTCTTTGTGTTATAGAGTTTGTTACTTTGTTTTTATTGGACGAGGCTACAAAGCCGGATTGGAACAAACACCTATCCTTGCTTCTCATTTCGTGGGTTCAATTTGATATAATAAACATTAATAGACAATTGGACCACACCCCTGATTAAATTTCCTCATGTCATAAGGAATAACATTCGTCATGATGAGCTCACTAGGCATTTAGCCTAGTAGTGCACCCCCTCCCCTTGATCCCCACCCCTAAAGGGTGTGGGTTCGATCCCTAATTTATACAAAATAGATTAGTGTATGCGTGTGTCTATCGTCAAGTCAAAAAACAAAAACATTCATCATGATGCAAATTTTTTTTGACTTGTAAACTAAATTTTATAATTACTTTGAAACTGTCTCTTCATAAACAACATGTCACATTTTTATTTCTTTAATTATGTCGTCTTAGACATAATAATCTAATATATAATGGTCATACGATATATCAATTTTCTCTTTTAAAAGAGGAAATTACTTCAAAGCCGTTTTTATGGTGTATATAATAGTCAAAATCCAAAATCCACTGAACTCGTAATCCCTCTCCCACACAATCTCACAAAAAAAAAAAAATGCAACATATGGTTTTGCTATTTTAGCTTTAAAATCCAGCTCATCGTTTTTAATGCTACTTCAAATCAATCCTTGTGCTCAAGCTTCAAAGCATAATCCATCTTTGTTATCTTAATATCTCTCTCTTCCCACATAGTAGGAAGACCCAATCATTTCAAATGCACAATCATGTCGACTTGTTCAATATTTCATATCAATCTAGATGTCATTTTCATGAAAGAGACCATTTTTCCCTATTATGTGAAATAGAATAAGACCATAACCCCAATTTAAATTTCTTCAAACTATGATAATTCAATCACAGCATATTCCATAACAATTATAAAAGTATAAAACCCAATCACAACATTTATTTTTTGTGTTACAATTTGACTTTTTTTTTCCATTACGTCAAATTATTTAAGTAATAATAATGACTTCATGGCCGTTATAAAGGTCAAATCCTGAAGCCAGTTTCCCGCGCAATTTCTCCCTCTCTCTCTTAACAGTTGCAAATACGAAAAAACAAAAAACAAAAACTCATCGTAGATTCGTAGGTTTGCTATATACGCCAAAAAAAAAAATCTTATCACCATTGCTCGCCTCGCCACGCCCAAGCTGTAGATCCAGCAGATCCTTGTTGTGCTCAAAAGCATAATAAATATATATATAATAATTATTTGTAGAAAGGCAACGTTGTGATTATAAAGACGGATTTTTCAGGGTTCAAAGAGGCCAAGGAATGAAAGAGAATATCTGAAATCTTGGATTGAACATTCTCGGAGCCACCAAGAGAATGAGCTAGTGATAAGTGTTAATAACATGTTTGGTTTGATTATAAGGAACAGTGAGATTTGTCGTGTACTAGGCTACTAGGTGTTTAAATATGAGACAGAGCTCAGCAACTTCTAGTTCAGTTTGTGGAGGGACGGCCTTTCGTCTCGCTTTTCCACTCTTCTTTTGAATTTGACATTTGGGATTGAATTCCAACTAACCCTTTTGCTCATTTCAGCTCTGAGGTCAGTTTTAACATTGGTCTTGTATAACTAATCAACTAGCAAGCTAGAGAGACACAAAGAGATATGTCATGTTGTGTTGTTAGGTGGGTGGAAAATCATATATATATATATATATATATCTGATCTTTAGTTTAAGAGAAAGTAGAATATAGACTAGGGAGAGATGCTTATGATGTTTGAGTAAGAGTCTAATGCGTTTGTGATAATAAATTAATGGGGGTGTACAAATTTTTTCCATTTGGTTTTGATGTGTGACAATGGTACCGCAGGGAAGGGTACAAACTACAAACAGCGAATTGAATTGTATGAGCCAGCTTTGAAAGGAGTGGTACTCTACTCAATTTTCATCTCTAAGGTATTTTTCTGTTGAGTTCTTCCCTCAAATATTAGTTCTTGCAGTACTTAGGTGTTTGATGATAAGTAATGATTGTCTTATACTACCTTATTTCACATCACCTAAGTGCGGATATATATCTACAAATTGTAGACATTTATGGATGTTGATGTTCACAATTTGTGAATATATGTCTATACATACGTGGTGTGTGATATGACATATGAGACAATATTTACCTTTGATGGAAAAAAGTGTTGGCAAAGCAGGTCTGGAAAAATTTATTTCATGCTGAGATTTTCCTTTTGTCTTGTAACCTATTGAGCAGTTTCTAGTAAGCCTCTCTGGACATGCTTTTGGAAGGCCACATTTGGCCATGCTGCCTTTCAATTTGTATTTTTATTGCTCTATTGACACCTTTTTTTTAATATTAAGAAAAGGTTGAGCATTTTAAAGATTCACATTAACAAAGAACTTTCTAAATTGAAATTTGGTGTTGAAAATCTTTTTCTTGATGATATAAGAAGAAGATTCTACTCAATTAAGGTCAAGTGTACTGACAAAGATCTTCTCCCTCTTTGATTAGTTTTATATATTTATCTGTGGTACCTTTATCATATGTTTGTTGTTGGTAAATGATTAGGAGGTTAGATTTACTTATGCCGGCTTTTGTCCAATGTCAGTGTCTGTTTTTGTCTTGACGAAACTTTTCAGTTTATTGCAAATCTTTCTGTTCATAGTAACAAACAGAAAGACAAGGAAGAATTTCGTTTTATGATTGTATCCATGCGATTTTGCACTTATTAACAAATACAATTTTTTCATTTCTCTAAGTGGTTAGTCTATTCCATAATCTTAAGCTTGGTTTTGGTTTGGAATTTTGAATTAATTAATGATATAAGAAGATGATTCTACTCAGTTAAGGCCATATGTACTGCCAAAGAGCTTCTACATTTTCGATTAGTTTTATTTATATATCTATGGTAGCTTTCTCCTATGTTTGATACTGCTAAATGAATTAGGAGATTAGTTTTACTTGTGCTGACTTCTGTCCAATGTCAGTGTCTGGTTTTCTCTTTCTTCTTGTCCTTACTAAACTTTTCAGTTTTAACAAAACCTTTTTGTTCATAATAACATTCATGAAGACATGGAAGAGTTTGGTTTAAGCTTGTATCCATAGGATTTTTCACTTCTAAAGGTAGTTTGTTTCATTATTCCAAGTGGTTATTCTATTCTATAATCTTAAGCTTGGTTTTGGTTTGGAATTTTGAATTCAAGGCTTGGATTACTTGTAGTCACCCTTGAATTCAGATGGAACTTGAACTCACTTTGTTGTTTGATCTCAACAGGCACTTCTAGTAGGAGTCCTAAACTAAAATGAACATGGACACCAAAAATCCCATGGAAGGTCAGTTCTCCAAGCTACATCCATGCTTGCCTGTGAACACAAGAATTGGGATTGTAGGTGCTGGCCCAAGTGGTTTATCAGCTGCTTATGCATTGGCTAAGCTTGGCTACAATAATGTGACCATATTAGAGAAGTACCATACTGTC
The DNA here is from genome assembly GCA_907173295.1 of Fagus sylvatica. Taxonomy (NCBI): domain Eukaryota; kingdom Viridiplantae; phylum Streptophyta; class Magnoliopsida; order Fagales; family Fagaceae; genus Fagus; species Fagus sylvatica. Next base: position 3,386,835 of record OU015770.1, on the reverse strand, counting down.
GGTGGCATGTGTGAATCTGTTGAAATTGAAGGTAAAAATTAAGATTGGTATCTACTACTAAACCTGGCTTGTTATGCCATGGATTGTCACTATATATATTATTCTTACAGGAAAGATCTATGATTTGGGTGGTCAAGTTCTTGCTGCAAATAGTGCCCCAACCATCTTTCACTTGGCAAAAGAGACTGGCTCTGAACTAGAAGAAATGGACTCCCACAAGCTTGCCCTCATTGACAGTTCTACAGGGGAGTTCAAAGATATTAAAGTTGCAGATGATTACATATCTGTGATCTCATTGACCTTGGAACTCCAAGTTAGTGTCTTTATTGTTTTACACATACATTATTTCTTAATTTTACAGTTTGGTAATCATTTCCTTTTTTTCTGTTAATAGGATAAGGCAAAGAACTCAAATCGAATTGGGGTCCATGCTGTAAGTGAATTTGCTTCAGACTTAAACCCTGTGTATCTTGAGGGTCATGGACTCAAATCTGTTCCTAAATCTGTGGCTTATGGATATACTGCTTCTGGATATGGCTTTGTTCAAGACATGCCTTATGCCTACATTCATGAGTTCACTCGTACTTCCATGGCTGGGAAGATTCGGCGATTCAAAGGTGGATATACAAGTCTTTGGGAGAAGATCAGTGAATCACTTCCAACAGAAGTTTACTACAATACAGAAGTATTGGAAGTTAAACGCAACTCTAATGATGTCACTGTTAATGTCAAAAATTGTGGAGAAGTCAAAACAATGGAGTTTGATAAGATCATCATCTCTGGTTCCTTTCCAGTAAGAAATGGAAGGACATACAGGTCACCAATCTCAAATACCACAGGTCTGTTTGTTTTATTTCTCCATTATATTCTTTCTTTTTCCTTCTGTTTTTTTGGTGGGGAGATGCCTAACTAAGTTATCTTATAGCAGAATGTGAAACAGATGTAATGGATATGGATGATCTTGAAAAGGAATTGTTCAGCAAAGTGCAGATAATCGACTACTACACCACAGTTTTGAAGATCAAAGGGCTAGAACATATGCCTATTGGGTTTTATTACTTTGGTGACTACATTGATGATCCTGCAACGATTGGACATCCGGTTGCAATGCAGAGATTCTATGCTGACAGTGATATATTTTTGTTCTGGTCTTATGGAAACTCCGCTGATATAATGGGGTCAACTGTCACTGAACTTGCAATCAATGCAGTTAAAATTATGGGTGGAGAAGTAGAGAAGGTGGTTCTACAAAGGCGATTTAAGTACTTTCCTCATGTTTGCAGCCAAGGTATGTCATTGAATTGCTTCTCTACTATTTGCACCTACCAATCAAGAAGATTTTCTAAAGTTTGAATGAAATATTCAAATGCAGATATGAAGGATGGATTTTATGAGAAACTAGAAACTAAAGTCCAGGGATGGAAAAACACTTACTATGTAGGTGGGCTTATGGCATTTGAGCTTACAGAGAGAAATTCGTCATATGCCATGGCTTTAGTCTGCAAGCACTTTGCAAATAACAATTCTTTGCCAATAATTCCTTATGTTAAGGTAATTTGAAATTCTTAGTAATTAAATTTATCAATTAGTATAAAAGAATCCATCATATAATTAATTGAAATTTGTATTTTTGCAGAGTTTGTTTCCCTTGCAAGCAGATTGCAGAAAAAGGCGTCACAATGAATTAGACGAGCATCCAGGAGTGGAGTTTCCTGATCTGTCTTCCCTTGATGGCTATTTGAAGCACTGGGGAACTCATGGAGTCACTCAAAACAAAGCCCTATACACTTGGATCAATGAAGAAGGTGTAATGTCGTGCCAGAGGACTTATGCAGAACTTCACGCCAATGCTTCTTGCATTGCTCATAAGCTTTTGACAAGTCGAAAACCAGTTATCAAGCCTGGTGACAGGGTTCTCCTAGTCCATGTCCCTGGTCTGGACTTCATTGATGCCTTTTTTGGATGCTTACGAGCTAAAGTCTTACCGGTTCCAGTTCTGCCCCCAGATCCTTTGCAAAGAGGTGGGCAAGCACTTTTGAAAATTGAAAACATTGCTATTTCATGTGGTGCAGTGGCAATTCTATCAACCATTGGTTATCACTCAGCTGTTCGAGCAGGGTCATTGAAGAATCTGATATCATTGACAGCAAAGAACAGGAAATCCTCAGCTCGCTGGCCTAATCTTCCATGGTTGCACACAGATTCTTGGATTAAAAACTCCAAGAACTTGGCTTTGGAAGATATAGCTAATCAATCTGAATCTCAGCCAGATGATTTATGTTTTCTCCAATTCACTTCAGGTTCTACTGGTGATGCCAAAGGAGTCATGATAACTCATGGCGGGCTCATTCATAATGTAAAGTTGATGCGAAGAAGATATAAGAGCACCTCAAAGACTGTACTAATAAGTTGGCTTCCTCAATACCATGACATGGGATTGATTGGAGGACTATTTACAGCTCTTGTCAGTGGTGGATCTGCAATTCTATTTTCACCATTGACATTCATCAAGAACCCACTCTTATGGCTTCAAACCATGAGCAAATATCAAGCTACTCACAGTGCTGGCCCGAATTTTGCTTTCGAGCTAATGATTCGAAGACTGGAGTTTGGCAAAGATAAGTTTCATAACTATGACCTTTCTTCCATGATTTTTCTCATGGTTGCTGCTGAACTAGTAAGGCAAAAAACTCTGAAAAGATTTGTTGAACTTACCCGTCCTTTTGGCCTCTCTCAAGAGGTGTTGGCTCCGGGGTATGGCTTGGCAGAAAATTGTGTTTTTGTCAGTTGTGCATTTGGAGAAGGGAAGCCCATTTTTCTTGACTGGCAAGAAAGAGTTTGTTGTGGCTATGTTGATCCAAATGATACAGATGTTGACATCAAAATAGTCAATCCAGAAACTGGTGAAGAAGAAGAAGGCGGAAAGGAAGGAGAGATATGGATTAGTAGTCCAAGTGCAGGAATCGGGTATTGGGGTAGGGAAGAGCTAAGCTACAACACTTTCAGAAATGAGCTTCAGAATCATCCCGGATGTAAATACACTAGAACTGGAGACTTGGGACGAGTAATTGACAGAAAATTGTTCGTCACTGGAAGAATCAAGGATCTTATCATTGTAGCTGGAAGAAACATTTACTTAGCAGATGTAGAAAAAACAGTTGAGAGCTCATCTGAACTTTTACGCCCAGGTTGTTGTGCTGTCATTGGAGTTCCTGAGGAAATCCTATCAACAAAAGGGATTTCAGTTCCAGATGGGTCTGACCAAGTTGGTTTGGTTGTAATTGCAGAGGTTAAAGATGGTAAACCTGTTGGTAAGGACATCATTGCTCAAATTCAAGCTCGTGTTGCAGAGGAACATGGTATTAGTGTTGCTTCAGTCAAGCTGATCAAGCCCAAAACCATTAGTAAAACAACATCTGGAAAAATAAAGAGATTTGAATGTCTCAAACAGTTTGCTGATGGTACTCTAAATATTGTACCAGAACCAATATTGACAAGAAGATCATTGGTCCGATCCTTCACCACAGGAACTTGTAAGGAGGGAAAAACACCCCGGCCTGAGCTAGTGAGTTCTCCTATACCAAGCCACAAACTGAGTCATAAGGGAATTGTGGAGTTCCTGAGAGGGCTAGTTTCCGAGCAAACTGGTATTCCAATCAATAAAATCTCTGACACTGAGAACCTGGTGTCTTATGGAATTGATTCAATTGGTGTGGTCAGAGCAGCTCAAAAGCTTTCAGATTTTCTAGGAGTGCCAGTTGGGGCTGTAGATATCTTCACTGCAACCTGCATTTCAGACTTGGCAAGCTTCTCAGAAGATCTTCTAATTAAGTCTAAGCCTCAAATAATGAGCACTCCATCTTATGATCTAGAAACTGAGATTGATTCTGCTGAGCTTATGGTGGAGATATCCAAATCTTGGCAGCTGGTTATCTGGTTATTTCAACTTCTAGCTCTCATTTATGTTACTGGCATGCTGGTCTTTCCTGCTTATTTATCTATAACTTCCTTTACAAGCTTCAGCTCGGCGATCCATATAGAAATAGATGGAATTCCCTGGTTGCATTATTTGGCTTCCCTCACTTTAGCTCCTCTTGCTTGGATCCTTTGCATATTCTCCACTTGCATTTGCATTGCCTTATTTGGGAATTCTTTCTTAAGACCAAACTATGCCTTGACCCCAGAAATATCCATTTGGTCAATTGATTTTGTTAAGTGGTGGGCACTTTACAAGGCCCAAGAAGTTTCTTCAAAAGTTTTGGCAGTACATCTGAGAGGAACAGTGTTTCTCAAATACTGGTTTGAGATGCTTGGAGCAAGAATTGGATCCTCAGTTTTGCTTGATACTATTGACATCACAGACCCATCTTTGGTTTCAATTGGAGATAGAGTTGTGATTGCAGAAGGAGCTTTGGTTCAAAGCCATGAGGTAAAGAATGGGGTCTTGAGCTTCAGTACAATTAGAATTGGCCGAGATTCTTCTGTTGGCCCTTATGCTGTTATTCAGAAAGGAAGTGTTTTGGGAGAAGAGGCTGAGGTACCACCCTTGCAAAAGGTTGAAGGAGGCAAACCACTACTCAAATCTGCTAAGGCTAATAACGTTCAGAAGGTAAATCTATTATTCTAATCTTAACATTACCATCATACGCTTGTTGTGAATTATTCTAAAAGGTTAAATAGTACCTGTGTCAATACATTTTAAATTCCACCAAATGCAAATATTTTTAAAAAATTTCCATGACCTGCATATATAAATATAATCCTAGTACTTTTGTCTCTTTTTTATCATTCAGTTTGCTGAATGTTTCATCATTTATTTATCTTTCAAAACTTGATTTTGTTCCTATGAAGATTCTTGAAACATCTTACTAAGCACTTTTTAAAAGTTTTTACCAATGAAGCTGTTGATGCTCTTGTTACATATTCAAGATAAATAGACCACTGTCAAGCATTGCTTTCCAATTTAACTTCATTTTCAGGCAACTAGAAACCAATCTTACTTGATGTTATTTCAAAATGATTTCAGGGTGCAGTGTCCTCAAATGTTACCAGTAAAACTCCAAATGACACCATTTACCACTTCATTGGCATCTATATAGTTGGCTTCCTTGGCTCTCTCTCTGCAGCTATTCTCTACTTTCTCTACAATTGGCTAACTCAAAAGCCTCCATCTTTTCAACACTTTGCATTTTTTTGCATATCTGGAAGCTTCCACTGGATGCCATTCACCATCTTTGCACATGCCATGGTCTTTGCTAAGGCCCCCTCAAACTCAATTAACTTTGCTAGCTCAATTGCAATTGCATACTTGGCTCATGGCATGATTCTCAGCTTCCTCACATGTGCTTTGACTCGTTTACTCGATAGTAAACAAGAAACAAAACAATCCCACTTGAAAACTTGGCTTCGCCATCGAATTACCATTGCCTGCCACCTTAGATTTGCCAAGCTCTTGTCTGGAACAGAAGCCTTCTGCATGTACTTACGCCTTTTGGGTGCGAAAGTGGGTAAGCATTGCTCTATCAGAGCTATTAACCCAGTTTCAGACCCACAACTAGTTTCAATAGGCACTGGTGTCCATCTTGGTGACTTTAGCAGAATCATTGCTGGATTTTATTCCTCCAATGGGTTTACTCAAGGGAAAGTTGAGGTGCAGGATAATTCAGTTATTGGCAGCCAAGGCTTAGTCCTCCCCGGTTCAGTTGTTCAAGAAGGTGTTATTCTTGGTGCACTTTCAGTTGCTCCTATGAATTCAGTACTCCAAAAGGGTGGTGTTTACATTGGATCTCAAACTCCAGTCATGATTAAGAACACTGCACATGGTTTGGATGAAAGGATAGAAGAAATGGACATGAAATACAAGAAAATAATTGGAAATCTAGCTGCAAATTTGGCTGCCACGACTCTCAAGGTCAAAACAAGATATTTCCATCGAATTGGTGTTGCTGGGAAGGGATACTTGAAAATCTATGACAACATTAAAGGTTTACCAGATCACAAGATCTTCTGCCCTGGAAAGAGCTATCCTGTCATTATCCGACACAGCAATAGCTTAAGTGCCGATGATGATGCAAGGATAGATGCACGTGGTGCAGCAGTAAGAATACTTTCAGATAAATCTGGTGGTGACTCCCCACTCCTTGACTTAACACTAAAATCAGGCAAGGCATTCTATGCTCGTACAATTGCTGATTTTGCAACATGGCTAGTGTGTGGCCTTGCTGCAAGGGAAGAGCATGTCAAGCGAGTCCCACATGCGCGTGATGGAATCTGGACTTCCCTCCGTCATGCTGACTCATATGCTGATCTGCATTACTACTCCAATATCTGCAGGCTCTTCCGGTTCACAGATGGACAGGATATGTATGTGAAATTCAAGTTGAGGCCTTATGATGAGACTATTAGTGAGGATTCTGGTAAGGTTGAGCCTATTGGAATTCTCCCACCAGAAACAGGTGCAATTCCCAGGGATGACAATGACACTCGCCCTTTACTTTTCCTTGCTGATGATTTCAAACGTCGTGTGAATTCGCCTAATGGGATTCGTTACATTTTCCAATTGCAAGTCCGGCCTGTTCCACATGATGAGTCCATCCGTGACATTGCACTTGACTGCACCAAACCTTGGGATGAGGCTGAGTTCCCATATATTGATATTGGAGAGATTAACATTGAGCAAAATCTCTCCAGGGAAGAATCAGAAGGATTGGAGTTTAATCCTTTTCTCCGATGCCATGAAGTTGATGTTATCAAGGCTTCTTCATGCTCCCAGAGCGCTTCAATTGATCATGGCCGGTCATTGATCTATGAGATTTGCCAGCATTTAAGAAATGGGGAACCTCTTCCGGAGGCATTGAGGATCTTCCTACAGCAATCTGATGTCAAAGTAGACCTTTCTGGTTGTCCAATGGCAGCAGCATTAGAGAAGAAAGAAACAAAAACAGTGACCCTTGCCAGGACTTGGTACCAAACATTGTGGGCTATTTTTGCTCAACCATTACTACAAATAGTTCTGCCTTATTTCATGATGGGTTTAGTAATCTTTGCTCCTCTAAGTTGGGTTATTAACTTGAAGGATGCTAAGAAACTCTCACTGCATTGGTTGCTACCTTTGTTTTGGGTATCTTCAGGGGTTTTGGCTGGACTAGCATGTGTTGTGGCAAAATGGATTCTTGTGGGAAAGAAGAAAGAAGGTGAAACAATAATGATTTGGAGTAAAAGGGTCTTTATGGACACTATATGGCAGGCCTTTAGGACTATAGTTGGTGAATATTTCATGGAAATGACAAGTGGTTCTATCTTGTTTGTACTATGGATGAAGCTCATGGGTTCAGATATTGACATGGAGCAAGGGGCTTATGTAGACAGCATGGGAGCTTTGTTGAATCCTGAAATGGTGGAGATTGAGAGAGGTGGATGTGTGGGAAGAGAAGCTCTACTATTTGGACACATATATGAAGGTGAAGAAGGGAAAGTGAAATTTGGCAAAATCAAGATTGGAGAAGGTGGGTTTGTGGGAAGTAGAGCTGTGGCCATGCCAGGGGTGAGAGTGGAGAGTATGGGTAATCTTAGTGCTCTCTCCCTTGCCATGAAAGAAGAAATTGTTAAGTCAAGGTGAAAGGTTTGTGTCATCTTTATGTGACAAGTATCAGTCCTTTCATGTTTACAATGTATACATGTCTGGCTAGTAGTTACAATAAATGACCAGCATTATTATAGAGATTAATTTACACACTCTCTCTCTCTCTCTCTCTCTCTCATGATATAAAAATGTTATACAGCGACTATTACCAAGAAATGTAAAACTCCAGTAAGGCTGCAGCATTTGGCAAAAGCAAACTTTCATGCCAGATCAAACAAAATCTGATGGAACAGACTGGGAAGACTAAAAAGGAAAGGACAAAAAATAAAGCCAAAGGATTAAGAAGTGTTGCCTAATGCAACAAACATAATTTTGTTAAATAAACTATGGATCAATTGACATGGTTTTTCCAGTTGAACTTATAGTTTAATCTATGTCAAAAATACTTTATATTTTCTAATTAGGTTCCATTCTCTCTCTCTCTTTTTCTTTTAATGATTCGATAGTAATTAAATGAGGGAAGGGTTTTTCTTTCTATTCTTTTTTTAATGATTCAATAATTATTAAATGGGGTAAGGGATTTAAATCTTGATCCTCTTAATAAAGGAAACAAACCAATTGTGATATATCCTGAGACATATAAATTACACTTTGATTAAATTTTCTCAATTACATGTAAAGTGCAAAGTCCTCATATATATATATATATATATATATATATATATATATATATATTTTTTTTTTTTTTTTTCTGTATATTCATCAGCAAATGATTTGGCCCCTAATAGGGGTCAAGGGATGGCTAAGGTCTAAAACTTATGACTCTTCAGACGTCTCAAATGATTTAGCCCCTCATAGGGGTCAAGGGATGGCTAGGGTCTAAAACTTATGACTCTTCAGATGTCTCTTTAGCTGTATAATGTATTTGGCCCCTATGATCAAAGGATGGCTTCAATAATGATTTCTTTAGATAATGTATATGATCACTTCAATAATGATTTGACGTGATTTGGTTTTTGGATATATTTAGGAAAAATCTTCTTCTTTTTTTCAAAAGCCGCTAATAACAGGTTAATGCTCAAATTGGAACTTCATCTAGTACATATACCCCTTATATAGATTACTACAACTTCATTCATTTCTAATTATAGCGAGAAAGAAAAGAAAAGGTCAAACGTTGAATGCAACGTATCTAGTCTCATTGTCAAACTAGAAAAGGCAGCTTCGAATTTGCTTCTCCTCATGACGTATGCTCATGCATTCATTTCTTTCTTTACCACAAACAAACAGGATCCTCTAGAGTTCTTAGGGTATTCTACTACGTAGAGTTCTCTAAATCCTAACCATTCTTTTTATAATAAATGGTTCAGATTATGCCACGTCATCATTCCATTAACAAAATCCTTAAAATATTGATGTTAATGAATAAGTGTTAACACGTTAAATGATAAAAAGTAAAAACCAATATTTTAACATCAATATTTTAAGGATTTTGTTAATGGAATGATGACGTGGCATAATCTGAACCATTTATTATAAAAAGAATGGTTAGGATTTAGAAAACTCTACGTGGTAGAGTACCCTAGAAACTCTAGAGGATCCTGATCCAAACAAACACAAGCCTGACCTTTTAAGTTCAGACAGGTGGTTTGTTCAAGGGGCAAAGAACCTGTTTAGATATGAGAATATGTGACTTAAGCAGGTTGGTTGTTGAGAACGTGAATTTCATAACTCTCATTTATTCCAAGCTTCCAACTTATCATTTCTCTCAAAATATGTGGTCATCCAATCGTGTGAGACCCACAATGAATATTCATATATATGTGAGAATGAATATTCATATGTCAGATGCATAAATACTTTCTCTATAATTTTATATTTAAAAAATAAAAAAATTAAATGTCCCAGGAATGATCAAGAATGGAAAGACTGCATGCCATTAAGATTGAAATTATCTGCTCTGCTCATCTTTCTTTAGCACATTCTTTAGTCAGTCAATGGCAGTCATACCACTTACGTAGATCTTCTGTTTTATTATCTCCAAAAAAAAAAGGGATTAATTATTGATCCAAAACAGATAATGCAACCTCAACTTGTTCTAACTACATAAAGGAGCATAATTCCTTCTATTCAAACCAGGCTTGAAAAACTTTATGTCAGGCTCTCAGTTTATGCCTATACACAAATTAAAGTATAAAGGATTACTTCTTCCAACTTCATTACACGACGATCAAATGACCATTCTGGTTTACTTTTAATCACATGTAATTTTGTTTAAATCATTTAATAAGTTATGTGAATTGAAGCAGATTCCTTCAAACCAATTTGAAGGAAATTTTTGTCCATTAAAAAAATGTCGAAGGGACAATACCAATGTACACACAGTAAGTATACAAAAAGGAAAAGGTAGTTTATGCCATACAATGAATTAGACCCAATCTAAAAGGCAATCACTTTGCACACCACATAAATTGCCAAATGAGGTAGCTCAAGGAACTGAAGGGACAAGAATAAATCAAAGGCTACACATGGGCACACACATATTTGTAGAAAGAATGACGAACACAATGAGCATTCTATTAAAATTCATAAAATAAGAAAAATATTGCAACTTTTCTCATTTGGCCAGTCTAATAAATTGATTTATTTACATGAGCCCCATGATTGTCATTTCTATGATAGAAAGTGGTGCAAACTATTAACACAAAGACATGCTTCTGTTCATTTTGTTTTCAAATGACGAATTGTTCAAACTTACCGTCATCTAATGCACAAATGATAACACCAAAACTGGAAACATGTGCAGCAAGTCAGGGTAAAGACCTCAAGCTAGGGTCAGCAATGGATGCTGCATCTTTGCAGTCCCTGGACAAATATAACATCAAAACAACAATCAAAAGGTGGAATCATTAAAAAGAGTAGTAAATTCAGATAAGCATTAGAGAGAAACATTACTTACAATCTAAGCTCTGAAGTACCAAATCTAATAATTTTTATGCACCAAAATATTGGATCAAATCTTCATCATGCAAAAAGTCTTCCAATGAACTCAAGCCATCAATATCATAATGGAAGGGGCTGTTCAATCCTCCACAATCTAATGACAGGCTATCAATTGCAGACCCAAACTGAGAATCAACAGGCCGATGTTGCTCATTGTTAAACGGGTCTTTCACATAAAGCTCAGTGGAACTTCCATGCAGGGTTGGTACATGGAGTCCAACTTCCTCTGGTCTGATTTGTGGTTCATTCATTACAATCAGAGACTGCTGCCTATCATGTGTTAGCCCATATTCCATAGATGGATTATAAAAGTTGTAGTTATCTCCATGATGCATTTCAGTGTTTTGCACCACAGGATAAAGCAAAGGCCTTCCATCCACATACATGCTCTGTGTGGAAATTACATTGTCAGCAGGTAGAGCAGAGAAATGATTAAATTCAGATACAGGTAGCTGGGGTTGGACATCAAAATCTTTCTCCCGCAGCCTCAACGCTGCAATTTTACCAGTTTCCTGTTGATCTCCATGGATCTGAAATCCAACTTGCACATCGGTGTGGTTTACATCAGGCAAAGTAATTATCGGCTCAACATTGAGAGGTTCATTGTGAGATGGAGCAGGTATTTGATCAGCGCGGTTTGATCTGACACGGGCTCTTTTTCTTTTAGGTTGCTTTTCCCCTGGAGCTTTATCCTGGACAGGAGTGTTATTCTGTAGATTGTCTGAAGGTTCTACATCCATCGGTTGATTTCTCCTATCATCTCTAGATGATACAGAACCTACACCATCGTCAACACCATCTACATCATAGTCACTGTCACTACTAACAGCAGCTCGCTTGTTTTCGTCACGACCACCTCGTGGCATATCAGTTACACCAGATGTCCCATTGTCACTACTAGGCTGCCGAATTAGGGCTTCCTCTCTGCTCAAAACGCCTAACCAGATTGCACTTTCCTTTGCTGTCATCTTATCCTGTAAGCACTTCGACTGGCGGACATGCCTCCTTATCTTAGCAATATCGGGTGACATGTGCTTGATCACAGCTGTTAATACTCCAACTTTCCACATCTTCTTCAAATCATGCGGCTTCTTATAAGGAGGTCTTTGACCATGGGGTAGCCCTAACTTCACCCACCAATCTTCATTCCCAGTTGGCCACCAAGGCGGAGGAACTCCCTTTTCTAGCGGGTACTTCCTTTGAGGGGGGTCACAGTGTTGCATTAAAGAAGACAAAAGTGACCCAAGAGTAGCATCTTGCAGGTCTTGGAGAATGCTTTGAGAGTTCCCATTCCGATTATTTTCTGCCTCACTCATGGCAAGGCACTCTGCTTCATACTTGGTTATGGCTGCTGGCCCATTCTTATCAAACCTCACCTTTTCTTTCCACCAAGCTCTAATGTTATCAGAAGCACCACTCACTGGCTTACCCTTCTCAGGAATGATACCATACACAAATCCACGAGCTTTGCAAACTTCCATCAGCTTCAGCATATACTTGAGAATCCCATCCTGTGCTCTAGACATTTTCTTCCTCCGAGCCTGATCAGTTGTCTGCTTGGGCTTCTGCTTCTCTGCAGCTTGTTGGGCTGCAATCTTCTGTCTTTCCTTAAGCCTCTTGAGTTTGATACGGTCCTTCCACATCCGCCTTTCCAATTCTTCAGCTTCAATCTCTTCATCACTCACATCTTTATCCGCTATGTTGTCACACCTTAAGTCATCAATTTCTAGATCCGAACTGTCGCCCAATGCATCATCAACCAGCATAAGCTCCATCGAATCAAATTACAATAACCCTCCTTTGGTCTCTGAGAAAAACTGCTTGGAAGAAAACAAAACCAAATTTTGAATCTTACAGCTTATTTTGTTTCAATCCCCAAGCTATACACCCACTCTTGGACTAAAACAAACAGTTGTATCAGGATCCCTAATAGCGCAAGGTTCTGTTACATTGGACATCAAAAGCCACAATCAAAAACCCATAAATTTTTATTTATTTTCTACTCCTACCTTCTCTCAGCAACCAAACAAAACAATAATCATTGACGAAATCTAAAGAATTCACAATTATTCAGCCACACAACCCCTTTTCTTTATTCAATCAATCCCATCTTTCTGATGATCTTAAACAGCCACCACCTATAACAATTCCTAAAAATTCCTAGATTACAACAAATCAAATACCCAACATCCTAAATTAGATTCATAAACAAACCCACTTCTCAAAATTCCTTCTTTTCTTTTCTTTTTTCTTTAATAAGTAAAACCCCACTTTTCAAAAATTCCACAACCCGAATCCTTTGAATAGATAAAAATGAACCATTTTTATGCTAATTCAATTCAAATTCTATAAAATCACACGTAAAATAGTCCCAAAATAGAACCAATTCAAAGGGCCAGATAAAAAGTTATTCAACCATTCCTCAAATATTTAAAAATAAATAAAAAAAGACCCATGAATTTGATATCTTGGGTATTAAAAATAAAAAAATTCTTACCAAATTTCAGTTCCAATCTCTTCAGCATCAGCCTTGAAATATTTTGATGACAAATCCCAGAACTGAATGCGAAATTTGCAAATCCTTAAAGTTTCGTTTTTGTGGTGGAGCTGACAAATAAGAGAGAGATAAAGATGAATCCAGAAAAGGGATGTGAGTTTTGGCCAGAGAATAATAGCTGAAAATGCAATGTAAAAAAGAAAAAAGATTTACGAAGAGAGAGAGAGAGAGAGAAAGTTTTTTTTTAGAGAGAGATACGCTCGGCGGCCAATGGAGAAATAAAGGGACAAAACCACCTCCAAAGGCAGCCATTCATGAGGCGTAATCATCTACGTCGTCATTTCAATTTTTACGTAAATATTAAATGTGGTACCCATCAGTTTTTCTTTGATGATTCCACTCTGATTGGTTGAGATATTATTAAAAAAAAGGAAAGTTTTTCATATGTTACTCTCCTTTTTGGTTTTATTATATTATAATTGTTGTACAATGTATATAGACATGGGTGAGAAAATAAGATAGAATTACAAATATACGATTTCTTTAATATAACTTTTCTTAGATTTTAAATAAAATCTGAACTGAAATGGAGACCTCCATTTTATTCCAATGGAGAGGATTTATCGTAAATTTTGTTAATTTTTTCTTTTTTACTCTCCTTAAATTTCGTAAATTTTGTTAATTTAGTGAAGGTAATAATAATAATAATAATAATATATTGAGATAATCACTTACAAATGGATAAAGTTTACACGTTATACAATGACCACATCGTGTATGATGTTACTAAATTTCCCATGCTAGCTTCCCCATATGGCCATATGTATTAGTTGGATGGTCTCTCAAAGAATATGTTTTGGGGGTATTTTTTTTTTTTTTTTTATTTGTTATGGGCCTTAGGCCTTTTGTAGATATTTGTATTTAGGAACTCAACCGGAGCTCTCCTTTGATGGTTCCTAATTTTTGGTTCTTTTGTTTATTAATCTTTTTTTATTCATAAAATAAATAAATACCCATAAAGTTAAGAATGGCATTGGTGTTTTCAATTAAGACATTTAGGTATCAAACCCCTCCTCTCCCAACTATTAAATTATCAACAAAAAAAAAAAAAAAAAAAAAACTGAGTTATTTAGGGGTTTAATATGAATTTTAGTGAGGGTTGAATTAAGGGTATAAATTAACGTAAATTTAGCCTTAGGAAATCATGTTGTTGTATTTTGGGAGTACTCAATAATTTCTCAATAATGTAATTATTCAATACTTTGGAACTACTTAAAAATATTTTCCTACAATGACGTGGTAGTTCATCTTCTCATATAATAGCGGATTCTACTAATTAAATTCATAATGAAACCCATCATTCATTATGAGTTTTACTAATTAAATTCATCATTGTCTTAAAAGGTCTTTACCATAAATGTTAGCTCTTTTTGCTTAATAATTTATTTTTTTTAATATATTTGGCAAAATAACAATGTTTAGAAGTTATTTTGGAATTAAAAAAAAAAAATTATCTATTATAGAGGGGAGTTCCAGCAATGAACTCATCTCTTCCATGTTTCTAGTAAGTTGTCTCTTATAGAGGTAAGATTTTGTTTTAAAATAAATAAAAATTATATTCCTAAATACTTTTAAAACAATCAAAATTCACAAAATAATTTTTTAAAATGTATTATTAAGCAAAAATGGACTTTGAACCCTACTCCTACTATTAATATTTACAACATTAATTGTTTAAATTCCTTTTTATGGAACGTTTTTAATTGTTGATTTAGAGATAATGAAAGACAGGTATTTATTTTGTTCTTTTTGTATTAAAAAATTATTTGGAGAGGAGTTACAACTTTGTAGTTTTTTTCATAAGACCATATACTTGCATTTGATCATTACTAAATCCAAATTGTCAAAATGATCTAGATATGTGATACACCTATTTATCTAGGGATAGAGGTGGTCAAAGAAATAATAACAATAAAATGTGTTAAGAGTTTCATAATGTAACTGATATTGTCTCTTCTTATTTATAAAGAGAACAAGAGTTCAAATCTCCTTCCTCTAACTTTTCAAATAAAAAAAATAAAAAAAGACAACAAATAGTAACTCTTGGTAGCTCAATCAGTATTATCTAGTTTTCTTTATAAAAAGAATTAGGATTCAAATCAACATTATTTGAAGTATAAAATATATATAAAAATAATAATAAAAAAAGGGGGACGTCCTATATATTTAATGCAAAATTAAATTGACTTATAAATATAAAGCTTGAACTCTTAGAAGGTTTATGCATTTACTACCTCTCCTAAGTACTTCGTACACGTGCTTACACATAAAAGCATCTCTAACAGCTCTCTATTTGGCTCTTTATTTGGGAATGTGGAGAGCCAAAATGAAAAAATATACTCCAACATCTCTCTATTTCACTCTTCATATTGCCAAATTGCTACAGTAGCTCTTCACAAATGAAAAGCTACTGTAGCTATTCATTTGAATAAAAAAATATTATTCAAAAGCTCTCTACGTTCAGCTTTCTCTCTCTCCTCTTTTTTCCTCTCTTTTCTCCCATTTTCTCCAGCCCTCTCTTTCTTCATCTCTTCCTTCTCTTTTTTTTTCTTCTCCCATTTACATGACTGTGAGGATGATTTTGGTTGATTTCAGAGTGGGTTGATGGGTTTTAGGTGTGGGTCTAGTGTGGTTGTGCTAAAGGAAGATATGAGGAAAGAGAGAAAAAATAAAAAATAAAAAGATGATATGAAGAAGAGGCGTAGTCTGGTGTGGGTGTGCTTGAAGGAAGAGATGAGGAAAGAGAGAGAGAGAGAGAGAAAAAGATGCTATGTGGAAAGAGAAAAAAAGTTAAAATAATATAATGAAATTATTATTTTAATAAAAATAGAGAAAGTGTAGAGAGTTTGTTCGAGTAGATTTCAAAAAATAATAGAGAACTCTCCACGTATGAAGATAAACATAGAGGGTCTCTTAGAGATACTCTAAGTATTCTGTTGTGGCTTGCATTACCATTTTTATATATATATATATGCCTTGAAACTTTTCAAGAAAGGTCTATATTTGACCAACACAAGAGTACAAGAGTGGCACACAAGCACTTTCTAATAAGTGTTTTTTTTTTGGGGGGTGGGGGGGGGGGGTAGAAACTTTCTAATGAGTAATAACTTGAAGTTTGAATAATGAATGGTTAAAAAAATTAGTAAATGAGTATTAAGTGGTAGGTGATTAAAATATAAAAGTTATTTCTTTAGGTAATTGAAAGAACAAATCATAATTTCATTAAAAAAAAAAAAATCATAAAACTAGCTTCTTCAAAAAAAAAAAAATTTCTTTTTTCTTTTTCGTAATTGATCAGTTCTAAGTAGTCAGCAAGAGAGAGTTATTGTGTGACCGACAGCCCCTTAGAAGAAGTATATTTAAAGATTAGGTAGTACTAGATTTATTTCTATTTTAATTTATTTTGGCCGGTAGGTTATACTTATGCCAAGTTGGAACCAAATAGATGTATCATTATCTTGAAATTCTCGGAATAGCATACATATTTTATCACTTCATGTCTACTAATTTTTGTATATCCTTCTAAGTTTTCAAAACATAAATATGGTAATTAAATCTTTCATAACATTAATTTTTTGATTCCTATCTTTCATAACATTAATTATATATAAAGAAGTGGACTTTTTAATTTGATAACTCCACCATCAAGCTTTTTTCTTTTCTTTTCCCCCCACTCAAGTGTTATTAATCTCTTCTGAGTACCTGCATAACATAGCATGAGTGATACAACCAATGGCTGTAACAAGTTTGAAAGTGAAAACCAAGTGGACTTATAATTTATTTCCTGTAATATTCTCCAATTGCTATGTGAGCATGCACTCCACAATCCATATATATTCTACTTATTTTTTCTTATCCCCTTAACTTTTCTTAAAGCATATGGTACATATATTTAACGATTATAACATCAATTATATAAACAAGTGGCGTATTATTTTGTAAGTTCATACAAGCTTCCTTAAAAAATAATAATAATAAAAATCCGCCACCAAGCTTGGTTCTTTTTTTATTATTTATTTTTTTCTTTCCTCGAGTTGATTCTCAACTTATTGATAATAATTAACTACCTGGATAACATAGTATGGTTGATCCAATCAATGGCTACGTTATTTTTATGGCAATAGAAAAGAAAAATGGAGCTATACACAGAATAAAATAGTATACCTAGAGCTTTACAAGCCGGCTGAATTTTCATTTCAGAAGGACTTCCTTATCTCTAAGTCTTCCTTAATAAGGTTTCGAGTACACCGGTAGTTAAACTTTTCTCACTTTATTATACTTAAATTAAAATAAAGTGCATTATCTATATCTTCCTCAATCTTAGATTAATTTTTATAGGGGAGGTCTCACCGTAGCTTGTAATGAGGGTTCTCAAGCATCACCCATACGTTGCTGTACTATAGCATACCCATAAAAGACACATACACACATTAATTATTTATTTATTTTAGGGTTACAGACTTACAATAGTATACTTTGGCTGATGGCTCCGACATTTATGGAGGAATTTTTGGCTGTTTGACAAAAGGACGGAAGGACATATAATCAACATGCCACAATATAAGTTTATTATAAATTTATTAAAATTTCACTTCACATCATTGGTGTAAAACTAGAAAAGAATCAAAGATCCAGTGAGATGATAGTCGAGCTTTTTTTTTTTTTTGAGAAAGATAGTCGAGGTTCTTAATAAAAATTTAATTGTGATGATTGATATCTTTTGTAATAGTTTGACTCAAATTCTTCAATGAATATCTGCCTGTTTAGAAAAATTAAAATGAAAAAGGTAGTTATAAGGAGTGCTTACACCTTCATATTGGAGATGACAAGTTCTATTTGTCTATATTTTCAGAAAATGCTTTTTAAAAATTATTGCCAGTAAAAAAGTTTGAAACACCTAAAATAGAAAACTATATTTTCTTATTTTTGAAAATAAAATGTTGTTAAGAGAACAATCCTATTCAAGCCCTTATTTAAATTCTTAAATTTACCAAAAAAAAAAACGTTCACAAAAATTCTCATAGAATCTAGAATGAAGTAGTTTTCATGTGGTTATTGCCATCTGACCCAGTTGCACTGTTTCAAAACATTCAAACACTGTTTTCCGAACATTGCTAGGTGGATCTGGCCGAAAACAGATCCATTTTGCTAGATGGGACACATGAAAGTAGAAAATTCCATGATTCCAATTCCGTGTCATGCACGGATGCACCCATCTCCGTTGCAACTATATATGGTATGGAATGTAGCCATGCAGGTACAAGATAAGAACCAATACTTTTTTGAGTTGCTGATTTGTTGTTAACTTACTTTTCAAACTTTGCTTGTAACAAAATTATAGCAGTGCTGCTGCTAAGGAATATTAAGGATTGCTTTTGTCAACGATCGGATCAACTTTTGCATTCCATTGTCTCATTTTTAACAAAAGAAGATGTTATTCACACCATCACATTACCAGATCATGGACGAATAAGTATTTATTTGGGTGTTTAAGGTGAATCTTAATTTTGATTGGTACACCATGTCTAGGACAACTAATCATTACAAATGCAGGACACTATAGGGACTTTCAAGGTAGGTGAAAGGGACAGTTTGGTGCTCTGTATGGGCATAAAAAGGGTGTGCATGATTCGGGTTGGGCTGGGTTTTGGGGGTACTGTTCAATCCAATCCAACTCAACTCAATCCATGGTATTTGAAAAAATCAACCCAACCGAATCCGTAGGGAACAAGTTTGGTTGTCAAGTTTTTGGGCCATTTTATCGGGACCAGGGGCGGAAGCAGAAAAAAAATTTAGGATGGGCCAATTGCAAAAAAATAATCTTGACTGGTTAATTACTTAATTTAAGGTAATTTTTTTTTTTAATAAAAAAAATATAAGTAAAAAAAAAAAAAAAAAAACCTTGACTGGGCTATAGCCCAGCCAAGATTTGCATTCAACTAGTTAAACTTTTTATTTAATAAATGATTATAATTTACAAATTTAGCCTAATATTCCAACTCCTTTCAAACTATGTTTAAAAAAAAAATTAAAAAAAAAAATCAAACTATATCATTTGAGATATGGATTTATTTAGATGTATTGGGGTTTTGGGTTATGTGAGAGTGTCTTTACACAACTTTTGTACTCTCCATCTTTGTTAGTGGATTTTTCTCTCCATCGTCGCTGTGGACATAGGCCAAAAACCAAACCACATAAAATCTTAGTATTCTCTTCTACATGTGATTGTGTTTATCTTTTTATCTTTTGGGTTTTCTTCATTCCAATTATTTGTTTTGAAGATCTTTCTCAATGTTTTTCACAATCAATCTTGTGTGGGAGCACATCCAAAAGGCCATATTCCATAATAAATTGGTATTAGAGTTTCCGCTATTACAACAAGATCCACATGTAGGTTCTCCTTTATATGAGAGAAATATATAGCACACCGAGTGACTTGGACATTTTTAAAAGATATGCTTTCTTTTTCTTTTTCACCTACTTTCAAAAGCATATGCACGACTGCACCTAAAATTTGTATAGCCTAACATTGGCCAGATTTCAATGGGCGATTAGTTTACTTAACAAACCTTGGATTGGATGGGTTCGGTATAAGTGAAATGTAAAGTATTCTTTCTAGATGGTTGAAAGGAACTGGTGAAAGTGACAGAGTGTCCCATTAACTTACGCATTTGTGGGCATATATACCTCCACTTAAAATTTATGGTTGGTGTAAAGGGTTGGAAGGGATCGAACTTTCTATAGTTGATCTCATGTTTTCTGAATATCATTATCAAAAAGTACATCATCTAATGACTAAATCAAAATTCCCTTTTCTCTATCTCTCTATATGCCCATTGGCAGCAATTAGTGACGTTTTGGCCATCAGGGGATATCAACTAATGGAAAGAGAAATACTATCTCAAATTGTTTATGGATTGTTTTGACTGAACTACACTGGGATCCTTAATTCATGTAACTTAATGTTTGGTTTTTTTTCTTCTGTATTTTATACTTAACCTTTTTAATTATCTAATATATATCAACGGTTTTAAGAGTAAAAAGTATATAAAAAAAAAAAAAGTCACCAAAATTGTGCATATGTTATAAGAAGTAATATTAATTCTATATTTCCTTACTCTGTTTGGTCTCTTTGGCTAGGAGAAGGAAAAAAAAAGGGATAAAAAAGTAGGGGATGAAAAGTGATTTTTCGAATCGATTGAAAAAAATCTAAACTACAATCGGTGAGAGATCTTTTTAGATTGATTAAATCTTACAACTCGATCGATCATGAATAATCCTCCATTGATCAATTTAAAAAAAATAAATAAAAATCTTAATAAGTCAAGATCAGTTAATTGTGTTTTCCTTAACAATTTTTTGTTCAAGAAACAATAGTGTGGACCTTGGTGGAGAATTCATGGCCCCACCAAACACCTCCCTGCTTTTAACCAAATAGAGAAAGGAAAGAGATTTTCTCCCTCCTTTTTCTTCCTCTCCTCTTTCTTCCCAAACAAACAAAGCCTAAAGTCCATTTGGTTTTTGATCATTTGTGATGGCCTTTGGCACACTTTTGTAATTTTGAACATGTGGATGGTGAAATTGTTGAGTATGCAGAATGTCAGGAATACCCTCACTCAAGGATATTATTGTAATACGATATCTGGCAAGGTCAGTGGCACGACACCAATGTGATCTTCTGGGCTCCACTAGTAATGATTGGACCAAAGCTGTCCTCCAGGTACTGTCTTCACACAGAGACAAGACTCAGCCCCTCACACTCTCTCTCATACCAACGTTGTATTTCTCCAATGAATTTCACCACGTGTCACACGCCGCCACTATTCAAAGGTTGTATTAACTCCAAATAGTACTGAAAGACAAACTTGGCCTTGGAAACTTTCTCTGTTTTACTGTCTTTTTGGGGTAATTTTATTATGTTCTGGGGTGAAAAATGTCTTTATGATATAATTGGGAATATCAAAACAATCCAAAGCGAAAATTTCCAAATTACATCTCAGTCATCAGCCTGATCATCTTTACTTGCTTGTCATGTCTCTCTCACAAAAGTTGCTGTTTTGGTTTCTAAGCTCAACAAAAATGGTGCTTAGGAAATCACTCACCTGGGTTCCAACCTTTTTGGTCATTCTAATAGTTGCTTCAATGCCATTCGTCCAATCTTCCCGTACCCGTGAGTTTTCCTCTCTCTCTCTCTCTCTATTGAAGTTTTTCACTTTTTCATAATGCATTTTTACCATTCAATGTGTAGGTCTCCAAGGTGGAACTACAATGGCAGAAAACACAGCCACAATGGCAAAGGTATGTATTTTTTACCACAAAAGGCATGTCAAAGAAAAGGGAAAGATTCCATTTTTGCTATCTTATTTTTCAAATGTGTACCCTTTTCATGTTTTGATTGATTTATTTGTTTTCTCCACAAAGATGGTATTTTTTTCTCTAAAAAAAGTTATTTATTTATTTATTTTGTTTGTTTGGAAAAGGGATTTCAAATCCAGGCTGAGATATTTGGAAATGGAGGAGCTTCTGTTCTCACTGTAGAAGACTCAGCAAGGGAAGTTCCAGCTGGACCTGACCCTCTTCACCACAACAATAACCCGACAGGACCCTAATCCCTCTAAGGATCTCTATTCAGCAAAATTAAGGTTGAGGTTATTAATTATATATGGTGGTTTTCTCACCAGTTTTGTTCCTCTATTTCACTTTTATTTAGTCATGAAGTTTAGGGGTTATTGAACGTTCTTGTCTTGTATAGAGCTGTTCATACCAGGGGCTTTTGGAAGGTGCTTACTTTTTAGTTACTATCAAAAGGACTTCTATATGAGTTATTTGATTTCAGTTGAATTTAGTTTAAATTAAAACAGCCTTTTTTTTTTTCTTTTCTTTTTTCTGTAAACGCAATTATCTAGAATTCACTCGAATTTTTTATTTTTGGTTTTGCATTTAGTTTATTAGTTCAACAAGTTAAAACACAAAAGGATTGAAAAGGAAAAATTATGCTTCTGTTCTGCCAACGTCTATATGCTTACTTGAGTCTTGAGGTGGCAAGCTATAGTGGTAATATTACTTGGAACACTTGTTTTTGTTTGGTATATTTATTTATTTTTGAAATTGGGCATCCAAAAGAATTTCAAATTTTCAACAAGAAAGGGAATGAGGGAAAGATTAATAGTGCAATTTTTTTTTTGGCTGAATGGGCTCTCTAGTGCTCCCTGCTAAAGTGTGCCATAGGTCCAAAAAATTATATAGCTCATGGTGTCATGCTCGTCCATATATGCAATCCGAGAACAGATATAATTGCTTTATCCCGAAATTGCTACAGATAATTTTGAAAAAGAATTAGAATTGTTTGGGAAAATTACAAAGCATAATTGTTAGAATTGTATCGAATAAAGATATGTGGGAAATGGAAAGTGAATGTTATTAAAATAAACCAAGATTTCCAATGATTCTGGGCTGTATACGTAGTACTATATTGTACAACTGTACCTGGGAACTCGTGTCGAGGGACAATGCTTTGGGGCCTTGGGCTTGAGAACTGCAATGACATCTTTTTTGCTAAAGATTATGATCCAAATAAAACATTGATATGGGCAGCATTTTTTTTTTTTTAATTTATAAAAAGGACTTTTTGAACCCACTCCTAAATAATAAATCCTCAATTACATATATTATACACACATTTCTTAGAATATTAACATAATAAGTCAAAGTGCATCACAATAGAATTGAATAGGAACACCAGATAAGCAATGAGTCCTGCGCCTCCTAGCTCAACCAACTCGATTAGCACATAGATGATATATGCACCCTACTTGATCCCATTGCAACACATCAAAGAAAGTAGGGGCTATGTAATTTTCGATGAAAATTTTCCTTTCATATTTTCCCATGTGAACCAAACAAAGGAAAAACCCCATTGGCCAAGTGGTTAATTGTGAGATCATTGCAAGTAATAGGCAAAGATTCTTGACTCCATTTTGTATGGTTCGGACGGTATAGGTAGAAGACAATTGTGAAACACTTTTGTTGATTATAAGGCTTAAATGAGATATCAGTCATGATTATTGGGATGTGGCTGTAGTATTGTTAGAAGCTTCGATAAGAGATATTTGGGGAGGGGGGGGGGGGGGGGGGGGGTTGAGGGGGGATTCTTCTTTGTATGAAGAAGAATTATGTTGGTGTTTAAAAGAAATTGAGCAGTTTTATATACTTAGACAAATAAGAGAGAGAAGATGAGCAGTTTTAGCTAGAAAGTTGGATAGAATTTTTTAGTCAATACTTGTTGTATTGAAAAGTTCCCTCAATTTGTCCTTG
Source organism: Fagus sylvatica (assembly GCA_907173295.1). NCBI lineage: Eukaryota > Viridiplantae > Streptophyta > Magnoliopsida > Fagales > Fagaceae > Fagus > Fagus sylvatica. Next base: position 3,363,379 of record OU015770.1, on the reverse strand, counting down.
GCATTTCTGATCATGCTGCAGCCTATGTGTTTTTTCAACCTAAGTCCAGACCAGGGCCCAAGCCTTTTAAAATTTTAAAATTTTGGATTGACCATGTTGGCTTTCTTCAGAAAGTGAACGAAATTTGGAGCTAGAGTTTTCATGGTTCTCCTAAGTGTATCATGTGCAAGAAGTTGAAGTTGTTAAAGGGGGAACTAAGGAAATTTAACTATGAGAAGTTTGATGGTTTATTGAGTAGAGTGCAGCAAGCAAAAGAAGAATTAGAAACGGTTCAAAGGAAAATGCTTAGTAGCCTTAGAGATCTTGCTGTGAAGTAGAAAGAGAAGTTACATGCTTATATTGCTATTAGTAAAGCTGATGAGTCCTTTATAAAGCAAAAAAAAAAACAAGAAAAATGTAGTTCTTTATAAAGCAAAAAAAACCAACATAAATAGAGTTTTCTTCTTAAATTCATTGATTAAACAGCTTGCTAGGAGTAATTTTCAGATGGACTACAACCTGCATGCTCGATTAAGTATTCATGTAGTCTTTAAGAGTCTACTTCATGATGTAAATTTCATTGCTGGCAAAAGCAATTTCTTGATGACCAGGGACTATGAAAATTGAAAATATAGTGCTGGACCGCCTAATGAAATAATGAATTCTTGTCTTTCAAACTTGAAGCGGCCCTTTCAAATTTCTCATTGAAATGGGAATAAGAATGAAAAATATAAATGTGTAGGAATTATATGATGAGATTGATTTGGAGGTGAAGCTTGAAGCCTTTGTACATTAAAGTTGCTTCGAAATCCATCAATGTTGGGATGTACACGTGGTCACATGCCTTGAACTTTGAAAGTATCGTAACCAAATGGTGTGGCCACTCATGATGCAGATTCAGGCATGTGGTCTAAAAATTACAAAGTGGTTCTAGATATTATTGCTCTTTAGTGTGGTTAATAATGAGAAACACTTATTCATATAAAAAAGAAAAAAGAAAAAGATAATGGAACACTCTATGACTCTATGATATAATATAGGGAAGGAGATCATGTCAAAGAAGTTATAGTGCTATGCAAATGCAATCCCTGCTTGGTCTTAAAGACATAGAAGAAATTAAATAAAAAGGAAGATAGGATCACAAAATTAAAGCCATGAATGATGGAAAAGGTTAAGGTGATTCAGAGGAATTAATTGGTTCCAACCTGATAATATTAAAGGTTGATCCTGAAAACCCACGCATTTCAAAATTCATAAACCAAATCTAAGAACAAATTTCACAAACTAATGCGCATTATAAAATATGCACTTCAACATTTTTTAGGCTTTTCATTTTATTTTTCTGCACTTTTGTTGCAACCAAATAGAACATTCGGGTCCATTAATCCTATTTTTTTAATTTTCCTTTATAACAAAGATTCCCAAATCCAAAATTCGTTTGAGTGTCATCATCTCTAAGCTAAATGTTAAAATTTGATAAACTTGCATATAGTGTTTTATATAAATTAAACAATATAACTATGCAAAGCAATTTAAGAAATACATAAAAAATCAAATTTACAAGCACAAATAAAAGAAATCGGTGAGAAAAATAAAACTAATAAAAGATACATCACATTTCCTCTAAGATTTGAAAAATCAATTTTAGTAAGTTTCTGTAAACTGATTGCTCACTCTTTGAAAGATAATGCAAACATAACACTAAAGGAAGTGAAAAACGTTTCTATGTTTTACATTTAAGGGTGGGTGTCCATGGGTGGAAAAACAAAATGAAGTGTTTAATAATATATATAATATATAATAAATATTTCCCTTAAAAAAAAAAAAAAAAATAAAAAGCTAGATCGAGAGAGGAACGAGATTCGTACAACTCCATCCTTAGAGAATATTCTTTAAACACAAATCAACTTCAATAAAGCGACATATAGCTACTAAAGTAATCTTAGATTTGTTCTTAGATTTGGTTTATGATAAAATTAAAGGTTGTTAAACCCTCCCATTTCACTAATTTTAAGTAATCCTTTTATTCATCAACAGTTTAGACAAAGTCATATGACTGGTCCAACACTAATCAAAGTCTCTTGTTTGTTTTCAATAATACTACTAGTTAGAAACATTTGTTTCTAAATCAAAAAAAAAGAAATATTTGTTTCTATGTGTGGAGAGAATGTACACGTCTCATGCGTCTTTATCAACAACACTATATTATTGCATAATAAGGACGTAGGATATTTTTGTTTGTTTGTTTTAAATTTGTTTATATGATTCAATTCAATTACATTATATTTCAAATAAATTCTGGTAACTGTAAAGATGCATCAACAACAACCACAACAACATTGTTAATTATTACATTAACAATAATAAAAGTTGGATTAAGAGCTGATTGTTAATGGGATATTTAAGATCTTAGTCCTTTATTTAGCTACATATATAGAGATGAAATAAGAGTAAAAGAGAGAGGAAGAACTTGGTTGAAATATACTAAAGCCTCAAACGTACCCTTAAACACCTAATTAGTCATTTGAATATGAGAAAATCTGTAGACATAATGAATTCCACAACATTTTTTTTTTATTGTTTCGATAATCGGGGAGTGAGAATTTGAAACCCTTAATTTCTCAGCAATAGATATCAACTTATTGAAGTTATAAGACTTTTGATGATAAATCAAACTTCAATATAATTTGTTGTTATTTTATTTTATTCTGAGCTTCGGTAGAATCACATTTAAGCAATTTGTGATAGAAGAACTCTTTGGACAACACATTGTATGTTGATTGTTAACTAGCATTTTTCTTCAATTGGATGCTTAATTACTAGCTTATCTCGAATTTTCTAGTGGTATTAGTAAATTTAAATATCTTTTGCACTAGGGTCCCAGAAAGTTCTGTATAAATATCTCTTGAAAAAGTGCACCCAAGAAAAATATCTCTTCAAAAAGTTCATCTAAAAAAAGAAAAAAGAAAAAATCTTTAAAAAAATCTCTCTTTAAATGTTTCGCTATTTATTGCTTCGTTTCTTATCCCTCCGCTTTCTCCATCTATGATTTCTGTTCTCAGACGGTCTGTCACGGGAGCCTTTTCAATGGCGTCGTCCTCGGCGGACCAGCTGGACACTCCAACGCTAGACGCGGAGGGCGCCACGCTCCTCCACGCGATCTCGGAGCACGGAGGTTACGCCTTCGTCAGCATGGCCACGCTGGCGGCGGAGGCGGGAGACCCAAGCGCAGCAGAGACGGCGCGTGAGATGGCTTGGGAGCAGCTTCACTCTGGTCCATGGAACTCTGTGCTTCCGGTGTGGCGCGATGCCTACTCGATGGCGTGCCTCCATGTGGCCAAGCTCAATGTCTCCAATGGTGAACTTAGCGAGGCGCTTAGGATTTTGGACATGGGCCTCATCATGGGCGGTTCGCTCCTCAGGAAGGACCTCGACTCCGCCGTCGAAAAGGTCTCCGCCATGGCCAGGGACACTAAGCTTTCCGATCAAAACTCTGACCGACGATTGGTTCGTCATGAGCTCGAAGAAGCAGAGGTGAGGTCCATCTTTTTTTATTTGAATTTTGACAGTGATATATATTTGTTTTTGAAATTGACGAAGAATTTACAATGAAAATTTAGATTTTACTTTTTAGCAATATATGAGTTATGCATGGTGCTACACATTTAAAATTATGCTAAAGATTTAATTTTTACCAATATAATATAAAAAAAATTCATTTGATAGTGAAAATTTAGATTTATCAATAAAGCAAAAATGAATACATAATGCTCATTTATGTCATTTTATAGTGAAGTTAACAAAAAAATAAAATTATTCTCCGTTGATATAAAGATGTACATGGTTGATATAAAGATGTACATGGTGTCACGTCATTTAGAATCTGATGTGTAAATAATATTGACGAAAAAGGGGGGAAAAGAAATGTTGACACATGGAACTCCAGTGAATTACTTGTATTTGTGGGGGTTGAACTCCAATGAGCTCACTAACATTTTCAGATTATTTTCAGCAAAATGGTGTTGCTTATTGGGACTTCTCTCTTTATCTGAACACTGTTCAATATGGGTGAGCTGAGATCTTAAGGTTGGTCATCTAAACAAGAACAATCATTGCCCATTTGGCCTAATTGTATGTACTAGATATATGCACAGATGTTGAAAGGAAACAACCACCAAATTTCTCAATTCAATGACTAGAATCCAACTTCGAATTAAAGAAATTGAAAGGAAATAATCTCTTCTTTTAAATTGGATAAAAGACTGGTGTGTGGGTTTTAGGCCTCATACTAGGCAAAGTTAGTAGTAAAGAAGTAATTTGAAAATTTCATCTTTAAGGCCTTAGATTTTGCTTCCACCCCTTCCCCAGCAAATTGTAGTGTTTTAAAGGAATTTGTGATTCATTTGCTTTAGTGCAAAAATATTGATCACAGGTTTACTTTTCAACTATTTGATTGAAATTTTGGGATCACCGACGAATAATTATTGTTGTTGATTGGTAAGGTTTGAACATATGACATTCCCCAACCCACCTGGTTACCACTTTAGTTTAGACCCAGGATTACCAGGAAGAGGTGATTTTAGTGTATGTTGTGCTTTCTTTTTCTTTCATCGTTTTACTATTTTGGGTAACCCTCCCTCCTTGGATTAGCTGGTTGTACCTGGTTATGAGTTGGTTATTAGCATTTTTCATATCACAAGTGAAGAGAGATTCATCAGCTCTTTTAGTATTTCAGGTGCTGCAGTCTTTACCCGTTAAGTCTCTGTCTTGTAAAATTGTGGTAAAGAGGCCTGCTCTATCTTTGGAGGGATTCCTTCGTGAATATTTCCTATCAGGTTCTCCAGTTATTATTAGTGACTGCATGGCTCATTGGCCAGCCAGGACAAAGTGGAATGACTTGGATTACCTAAAAAGGGTTGCTGGAGACCGCACAGTTCCAGTTGAGGTGATTAATTTTTACTGTTGTTGTGATAAGTTTTGAATAGTCTACTATTAAGTCACTATGAATGCCCTATTTTGGTCCTTATCCTTTCCATAAATAGCAACAATAAGCAACTATATTGTCCACTACAAATGCCTTTATCTGCTCCAGGTATTCTTAAGACTACTTATGCGTTATTGTTGAGTGATGTATATGCCTTTTATTGGTAATATAACACATTAATTCATCCCAATATATTGTCACAATATCATTTGATTTTGATCGAGTATAAAATCCTATCAGGCATGGTCAGTCTCTGAACATAGGATGATCAAGTCATTGTCACAATTTACTTGCCAACCCTACCATACCCACCAGGTTTATTTGATAATTGAAAATTGCTAAAGATTAAACTTTTTTGCAGGTTGGCAAAAACTATTTATGCTCACAGTGGAAGCAAGAGCTTATCACATTTTCACAGTTTCTTGCAAGGATTGAGGCCAACGACTGTTCTTTTGCCAACCCTACATATCTCGCTCAGCATCCATTGTTTGATCAGGTATTTAAGTCTTCTTTGTGGATGCTATGTCGTGGTACCACAATATGTGATGGTAAAACTACACTTTGCTGCCTTTCAAATAACGATATCATACTTCAATGGCAGATAAGCGAGCTACGGAAGGACATTTGTATTCCTGACTATTGTTTTGCTGGCGGTGGGGAGCTGAGGCCTCTTAATGCCTGGTTTGGTCCAGCTGGGACAGTAACACCGTTGCATCATGATCCACATCATAATATACTTGCTCAGGTATTTTAGATGTATAAAGCATTGATTAATTGTGAGGAATTATACAGTCATGGCAAGACAATTCATTTGGATCTTGACATTTAGACTCTAGCATTTTCATACATCTGTATATGAGGCATCGCATTATATGATGAGGCATCACATTTTAGTGAACCAATCTATTGCGAAGTTTTACTGTTGAAATTGGAAATTATGGTGCATTCTAAGCAGTTCCGTGTATTAAAAGGAACACAGTTATGGTGCATTAAAGTTGTCTTGGTGTTATTGGAGGCTCAAGTGCACATAAAAGCTCTTTTAAAACTAAAGTGCCAGGTGAGGCATGAGCACAGGCGAAGTAAAGCTTGTTTTTGGAGCCAATGTAATTGCAAAGAAAAATAGACACTATTGCAGCTGTCCTATATGCAGTGATGCAATCAACTTAAAATTATGCAAGTATTTCTCTGGATGAAACATATTGATTCAGATAGCTAATAATGCTCGAACTAACTAATTTCTCTATATGACCATTTTGATGCACTTTGTTTGTACAAGGTTATCTTGCAGGCTTCATTACTTGGTCTGCTCTAAATCTGCAAATTGTGTGTGCGTGAGTCTATGGCTTTCTGTATTATCAATAAAAATATTGAACATGTATTTATATTATCTCTGCCTCTCTATTTTCAGGTTGTTGGCAAAAAGTATATAAGGCTTTATCCTGCTTCATTGTCAGAGGAACTTTACCCTTACACTGAAACCATGCTTAAAAATTCAAGCCAGGTAGCTGCATTTATGGTCTCTGGTTAGATTGAATGAGTTTGGTTTATCATTTCGATGAAAATACACACACACACACACTCTCTCTCTCTCTCTCTCACACACACACACACACACACACGCATGGGAGCATGTGTACACTTGCAATGCTAGTGTCTAAGTCATTCTGTGCTAAACTCCCATTAAACTGCAATCAAGCCTTTTGGCTCCCTGACAAGTAACACCCCACTGGATAATAAGCCCAGTTTCCTGTTTAGAACTTTGTGAATCCAGCATGTGTATCTTGGGGCCACATTTTCTCCTTTGGCATGGACCATAGGTCCTGTCAAACCTCCTAAGCTGTTCTAGGCTTGAATCCCATATTGGTTATCTTCCATCTCTTTTCCCACCTTAGATATATAACTTGAAAGCATTATCTGTAATTGAATTTATAAAGTGAGTTTCATATTGAATATAAATTTTAGGTTATTAGGTAGAAATGACAATTACACTTGAGAATCTTGTTGGCATTTCTTGCAAGTATCTTCCATCCTGCCTTTCTTTCTGATGGAGTTTATTCGGCATATTCATGCTCATACTTTCATGTCCTGTAATATAGATCTGCATTGTATAAATATTAAAATCCATCTATTCAGTTTGACTGATGATAATTTTGAATGAAGGTTGATCTAGACAACATAGACGAGACACAGTTTCCAAAGGTGCATGACTTGGAATTTCAAGACTGCATTTTAGAGGAAGGTGAGATGCTTTATATCCCGCCCAAGTGGTGGCACTACGTCCGATCTTTAACCACAAGTTTTTCTGTTAGCTTTTGGTGGAGTGACTGCAAAAATTGAAGCATGTCCTGAAATGATATTGTTTCCATATGTTTTTCTTTATCATTTTTGATATAGAACTGGGCATATTGCGAGAATTGTAGCTGATATATTTTGTTTAATAGACAGGAGTAGTTGTAACATTTATTGATATTAATACTAGAAATATAATTATGTATATAAACATTTTGCTCGACTGCAGTAGTCCACATAATAGAACTGTTGACATTTTTTATTATATTTGAGACAAGTAAAACTGACTGTTAGCATGATTACTTAATAAAATTTCTTATTAAATAGGTTATTCATTATTCATCTCTCAGCTGTATAGTTGAAATTTATCTTATTTTAACCATTGTCTGCCTACATAGGGTTATACACCTAGATATTTATGAATAGCTTGGACTTGGTTTAGGCTCAATAATCAAATGAGTCAAATTTAAACATAATAACGCATTCTGCATTTGTGAACAAACTTGTAATAAGTTAATAAGATATCAAATTATTATTTGTGATTTATTTGTAATATAAATAGTTCATTTCGTAGCAAAAGCTATATATAATTTTTTTTTTTAATAATATAAGGTTGGTTAATGTAAATCTATTTTTTTTAAGTTCATGAATAAAGATTATTTTTCTGATTAATTTAAATAATATATAATTTCAATTATAATTTAGTTATTAATTATTAGTATAGATTTGTGAAGTTATAAAAATTTTAAGTCATGATGATTATTATGAAAAAAGAATAAGTTAATCAAATAATATTATAAGTAATATAATCCTCTCATTTCCGCTAGCTCAACTCGTTCTGTTATTATAAGTGGGATTTGATATCATGTCTTTAGATTTTATTACTAGAAAAAACAAATTATTGAAGAATTTAAAGAAAACAATCATGAGTCAACTCGGCCTAAACATTCAGCTGATGCGAGCCAAAATGTAGACCAATTTTCAAATGAACATGTCAATAGATTTTGATCTAATAATATCTTCGCATCTATAAGAATGGAGTGGTGGTTCAGTGGTTGAGATGGTTTTCCAATCCCCTTTTGTGCATGAGTGATTTTATCAAAAATAAAACCTATTCCTTAACAAAATAAACACGTGATAATTAAAAAATAATACGCACCCATGATGACCATCAAGTTGAACTTTACTTTATAACAATAAATTAAGAGATATTGGCATATCAAGTTATACGGGGTGATGTTCTTTTATTCCTTAATTTTTCGATCAATCACAACCTTAGCAACTAATTATTACCTTCTATAAAAGTCTTTGTTTTAGGTAGGAAGTACCATCAATGGACATTTTTTTTTTTTTTTTAATCTTAACTGATATTTATAATGCATTCACCCACCCCATCCGGAAATGCTTTGTAAGGAAATGAAATTCTTGCGCGATAATTACATTTAAATGAGTTATGTTCTCTTTGAGACTTAATATAAATTGAAGGTTTAATTTGTTATAATTTCAAGTTTTATGAATTTTTTTTTTTGAAATTATAAAATTTAAATTTATTACACCACTAAACTATAGGATATAAATTATAATTCATCCAACTCTTTTTTGAGTTGATGTTCCTTTGTATAAGTGGCCTCTAGGATGGCATCCTCTCACAATTTTTTTTATCTACAATATCACACATAGAATGCTTTCCAACACCAAATCTTTTGTTTGAAACTTTGGAGTTGGAAGTAATTTGTTGGATGGACTAGCAAATTGAGTTTTTAAATGAATGTGATTACCGAAAGAAAATAATTCAAAACAATGATTATGAATTTAAAATTGACATGATAAACAGGAAATATTATTATTCTGAAAAGAGGTTCTAACTTTTAATACCTGCACTTTCAACCTAGGGCTATAAGTATTCTATAATCAAGCTCATCAAAACTACTATACTTTGCCAATCTCCTAATCCTCAAGATCAATGGCAGATACCAAAGAGCACATAGTGATGTTCCCATTCATGGCACAAGGCCATATCATACCTTACCTAGCCTTAGCCCTCCAAATAGAACAAAGAAAAAACTACTCCATAACCTTTGTCAACACCCCACTCAACATCAAGAACCTCAAGTCCTCTCTCCCTCCAAACTCCTCCATTCACCTCCTTGAAATCCCTTTCTCCAGCTCCAACCACGGCCTGCCTCCGGACACGGAGAACACCAACATCCTTCCTTACCATCTCATTATCAACCTCATTGAAGCCTCCACTTCTCTCAAACCATCATTCAAGAAACTCATTGAAAGCCTCATCGAACAAGGTAACCCTCCACTTTGCATTATTTCTGACATATTCTTTGGATGGACTGCAAGCATTGCTAAAGAGCTCAACGTTTTCCATGCAATCTTTACTGTTAGTAGTGCATATGGCTTGGCGTGTTATTATTCTCTCTGGATGAACATGCCTCACAGGAAGGAGAATAATGATTCAGATGAGTTTTCTTTGCCTGACTTTGAAGAAGCTTCAAAAGTTCATATTTCACAGTTAGCAACAAATATATTAGAGGGTGATGGTACAGATGCTTGGTCAGTTTTTCAAAGCAAGAACCTTCCTTTATGGGTGGACTCTAACGGGATTTTGATTAACACTGTGGAGGAGTTTGATTTAATGGGATTGTTGTATTTTAGACGCAAACTTGGTAGGCCTGCATGGCCAATTGGACCAATTCTTTTATCAATGGAAAGCAGAGAACCTGCTCTGAGTCCAGAGCCTTGCATTGAATGGCTTAATACTAAACCTTTGAAGTCAGTTCTATATGTATCTTTTGGGTCACAGAATACCATCTCTGCCTCACAAATGATGCAATTGGCTATGGGATTGGAGGCTAGTGACAAGAATTTTATCTGGGTGATTAGGCCACCAATTGGGTTCGAAATAAATTCAGAATTCAAAGCAAAAGAATGGCTTCCCAAAGGATTTGAAGCAAGAATCAAAGATTCAGGAAGAGGGTTACTAGTGTATAACTGGGCACCCCAGGTGGAAATTCTGTCCCACAAGGCTGTCTCTGCATTTTTGACTCACTGTGGATGGAATTCTGTGCTTGAAGCACTTAGTCATGCTGTGTTGCTGATTGGGTGGCCGCTGGCGGCAGAGCAATTCTTCAATGCTAAGTTGTTGGAGGAAGAGGTGGGAGTTTGTGTGGAGGTGGCAAGAGGGAAGACTTGTGAGGTTAGACATGAAGAAATAGCTGCAAAAATTGAGTTGGTGATGAATGAGACACAGAAAGGGGAGGAAATGAGAAGGAAAGCCTGTGAGGCTAGGGAGATGATTAGGAATGCTATTAAAGATGAGGAAGGTTTTAAAGGGTCTTCTGTCAAAGCAATGGATGAGTTTTTTAGTGCTGCATTGTCAATGAAGGAGAAGACTAAGAAGGAACAGAATGTTGCTGCTTGAACTTAATTCAAGGGGAAAGAATTTGGAAGAATAACTATGTGAGTGAAAGTTGTGCTAATTAGTGATTTCCAGTTCTTGCACAAGTTCAATTCAGCATGTATGTTTCAAGGCTTTCAGCCTTTCACTCATTTGGCTGCCTGTTAATAAATTTTACGTCATTTTATATATCCAAATTTCTACCCAAAGTTGTAGAATACCTTCCAAAACTTTTGGATTTCCAACATGACCAAATTGTGTACAAGAACTGCATTCAACTCCTGTTCAATTCTGTCAGGTTATATTATTTTAAAAGTGTTTCAATTAAAATCCTGAATTTTTAAAATTGTGTGTGCGTGTGCATGTGTTTACATGTCATGTGAATTTCTATTACTTTTTGTTAATATAGTAACTCATTGGGGGTGCAACCCATTAACATGAAGAACCTAATCCAACCCAAGCGAATGCCTCAAGTTACCCTTCTTTTTTAACAAAGCTCACTCCAAGCTATTTCCTGGCCCAAAACTTTTCATATAAGCCCATGCTACCCCCAACACATTAAAATAGATCATGGACCTTAAACAAATAGTCGCTGGCTCAGTCCAAAATGTGGACATATTTGAAGTTAACGAATCAACACCGCCCACAATTTGTATATTAAAATAAAATTTGTAATACTTTTAGCATCATTCCATAAAAAATTTCTTAAGTGTTGAGCTAACAAATTATGATTTATAATAAAATTAGTGTCAATAATGATCTTATGTGAAAATGATATTGAATCAATCACAACTTATTATTATTTCAACAAATTGTGAGTTTTTTTTTTTTTTTTTTTTTGTGTTTATATCATTACTATTTCTGTTTTCACTTTTCCTTTAATTCATTACTCTATTTCCTGGTCATCTCCACGACAACCACAACTAACAAGTAACAAGCCTATTTGTCGAAGAAAGAGATGGCTGGGTAGCTGGGTTCCTTCTCTTCCTTTTGTATTATTTGATCCTTTTCAATAAAATTATTTTATTCATTATAAAAGCTAACAAATCATAAACCGTTTGAAGTTTTCTGTCAGGAATTGTCACAAAACTCTAGAGTCTTTAACCTTTAATATTGTAAAAAAAAAATAATAATTTATAGAATATCTCAAAGAGATAGAGACTAGTGAGGATAGGAATAGGGGAAAGCATGTGTTACCAATTTTTTTTTTTTTTTCTTTTTTTGGGAAAGAAGTTTTTTTTTTTTTGATAATTTGATAGGATTTGAACCTTAGATGTAATTTCTGAAAGATACTAAAAAGTGTCAACCAATTGAACTACAAAACTCTTGATGGAAGGAGGAACTATTCCCCAGTAGAATAGGCAATAGTGTTGAGGCAGAAGGTTTTTGGCACCTTATTAAATTAGTTTTAAGACTATTTTGTTATATGCCTTTGTTATAAGGTAAAATTAATAACAATTAGAATTTTCAGTATTTATGAGCAAAGCTTTTAAAGCTCTAGTGCAGTACACAAAGTCTCCATTCATATAGTTCAAATGGACCTAAATACTTCCTTTTTCCACAACTTCACGATCAAAAGTCACACTTCATGTGTGAGAAACCAACCTACCCACTTTTTTCACTTTCCTCTCCAGATTTTTTACTTTATGCTTTCTTTTTGAGTACCCACTACCCACCCACTTCTTCACTCAGAGATAGAGACAGAGAGAGAAAAATCTATACTACTTTTGTGTTTTTTTTAGGGTATAGCATCCACTATGATCAAAATCATTTATTTATAGCATTTCTTTGTTTTTTGCATTATGATCATAATCATTTATTTCAAGTATTTTAACCTGCCTTTTATATAACCAAACTTTGTCATATTTCAATTTGCTAAATGAAGAGAAAGAAACAAAAACTCTACTTTATGTTACATAACCAAAGTTAGATAATTGGGAGGTTTAAATAGCTAGATGCCAACCACCAAATTCAATCTCATTCACATGTTAACAAAAAACTACTATATATGTGTATATCAAGATTTCAAAATCTAACAAGAACAAAATTTAGCATAACTATTTGAGAAGCATAAACATTAGACAAACAAAGTGACATTTTAAAAATTCTAGATATTACGAAATTCCACATTGTTTAGATGTGACACTCTTTTTTGAATTTTAATAATTCCAAACATCAAGGAGAAGGGTCCAACAATTTCTTTATTAAGATTACCAAAGTGGTAGGAGTTTCAATTTGTCTAGGTCAGGCGACCTCTTCAATTGGAAAATATCACATGTCTTCTTCCATCATTTCTGTTTCTTTTGCTTAATGGAAAAATGATTTTATGTTTCTGGTGTATATTATGGGTCCTACTTACTTGTGAGAGGGAAAATATATATATATACTTGACATATAAGATAATTGCTCCGCCCAAAGCGGAATTGGGCCAGCATACCCTGGTCCACTTGTAAACCAAAGTGTTAAAAATTTACACTTCTTTCTTTCTTTCTTTCTTTGATTAAAAAAAAACAAAAACAAATTTACAATGCCTTTTCAGAGGCAACAACTATGAGAAGAAAATAAAGTAAAATAAAGAGGCAGATGAGGTTGATGGTACATCGTTTTCAATTTTCAATGCTAAAAAGTTGCAAGTGACAAATGCATTGAATAGAGAAACGTGAATCCAGAGACTCCATTGCAACTCACAAATTATTCAGTACAAGAAGTGTCATGTGAACAGTAACTAATAGAAGCAATGAACTGTACTTAAGTATATTATTTTTTCCATATATATATAGTAAACACCACAATTAAATTTTTTTTATCTCTTCACAGATCTATACTAATAATTAATAACTAAATTGTAAATGAAGTTAAATTATTAGAGTTATTTAGATGAAATGTTTTTTTGTTTATGAACTCATATTTTTATACATATTTTTTTATCTCTTCACAAATTTATAGTAATAGTTAATAATTAAATTGTAAATGAAATTATATTATTTGAGTTATTTAGATAAAATTCGTATATGATATGAACTTATAAAAATTAGATTCACAAACTTTTTATTGTTAAAAATTATATATAATTTTTAGTGTGAAATAAACTATTTATATTATCAATAAATTATAATTTATGATATCTTATGAACTTATTTACAAACATAAATAATCCAATATATATATATATATATAATCGAGTCTCATACACGTAAATTGGTTCACAAATATATTATTATATTTGTGATTAACTCATTTAATAATTGAATCTAAATTTGGATTTGAGTGGATCCTCGCATTCATGAAACAGTTTGATTGACGCGGGAATAACAATATATGCCTTGGGAATAAGATTCCCTTCCTCTGTTTTTTCTTGCTCAATTTCCACAGATAAAAGTAAATTTGGTTGTTCTTATTCAATATACCCATTTCCCTGCTTTCCATAGCTGATTAGACTGCGTACTACTAAAGCTTGAAAAATTCTTTTGGAACATATACATGTGCTCCAATCCTATCTTGTCGAAAAAAAGTAGCCTATAAATCACATGATAAACTTTGCTAAAAAATAAAATAAAATCACACGATAAACCTGCAGGTAGGAAACAGCCAAAGCCTTGGGAAGAGGAACTTTGAGTTTAATAGACCCTATTTCCGGGGAACCAAGGGAAGAGTTGGCAATATTTTTGTAGTGCAGTAGTGGACTAAAAAATTGGTCATCTAGAATTAAGATTTGGGTAGAAATCCTAGCACATTTAAGTGTTAGTCAATCCTAGGACTGATTTTAATGACTTAGGATAGAAATTTGGACATTAAACTTTACTAGTAAATTTACTAATATGCAACTAAAAATGTAAAAGACTTGCCAAGAATTTTATGGTCAAGTAGTATTACTCCCCTTCCCCTCCTTGTACAAAAAAGAAAGAAAGTGTAGACAACTTAAAACATACACATATAATTAAACTTGGACTCAAATGAGGACAAGAAAAAAAGATGGAAATAACATGAAGGAAGTTTCAAGAAAATGAAATACTTTTTGCAACTCTACTTTGCTCTGTAGTCTTTACCCACAAGCCAATCTTCCAAAGTTCTTTTCTCCTTCAATCAAGCCGTTGGATTCTCTTCCTTCTTAGTCTTCTCTCTCATTGACATTGCAGCACTAAAAAAGTCATCCAAGGCTTTGACAGAAGACCCTATGAGACCTACCTCATCTTTCATAGCATTCTTAATCATTTCCATCACATGACAAGCTTTCCTTCTCATTTCCTTTCCTTTCTGAGTCTCATTCATCACCAACTCAATTTTCTGAACTATATCTTCATGTCTAACCTCACAACTCTTTCCTCTAGCTACCTCCACACAAACTCCCATCTCTTCCTCTAGCAACTTCACATTGAAAAATTGCTCAGCTGCCATAGCCCATCCAATTATTGGCACACCATGACTAAGCGATTCAAGCACTGAATTCCACCCACAATGACTCAAAAATGTTGAAACAGACTTGTGTGACAAAATTTCCACCTGGGGTGCCCAATTATGTACTAGTAACCCTTTTCTTGAACCCTTTATTCTCTCTTCAAATCCTTGTGGCAACCATTTGTTGGCTTTGAATTCTGAGTTTATATCAAACCCAATTGGTGGCCTAACAACCCAGATAAAATTCTTGCCACTAGTCTCCAGCCCCATAGCCAATTGCATCATTTGTGAGGCAGAGATGGTATTCATTGAACCAAAAGACACATAGAGAACAGAATTCAAAGGCTTTGTATTAAGCCATTCAATACAAAGCTCAGAACTAGTACCACCTTCTTTACCCACACGTGCTTGGCTTTTGTAAGATAAAAGAACTGGCCCAATAGGCCAAGCAGGCTTACCAAGTTTGCGCTTAAAGTACGACAATCCTACAAAATCAAACTCTTCCACAGTGTTAAACAAAATCCCATCAGAGTTCACCCACTCAAGAAGATTCTTCTTCCTGTGAAAGATCGACCAAGCATCAGTACCATCAGCTTCTCTCATACTTGTTGCTAATTGAGTAACATGAATTCTCGAAGCTTCAGCAAAATCTGGCAAATAAAACTCATCGGAATCCACATCATTCCTGTGAGGCAGGTTCATCCAGATTGAATAGTAACACGCCAAGCCATACCCACTTGCCCCACTAAAGATTGCATGGAACAAGTTCAAATCTTTAGCAACACTCGCTGTCCATCCAAAGAAAATGTCAGCAATGATGCAGAGTGGAGAATCACCTTGTTCTATGAGATTTTCAATGAGTTTCTTGAAGGATGTTTTGAGAGAAGTGGAGGCTTGGATGAGATGGATAACAAGGTGGTAAGGAAGAGCATCAGTGTTCTCAGTGTTTGGAGGGAGACCATAGTCAGAGCTTGAGAAAGGAATCTCCAAGAGACGAATGGAAGAGTTTGGAGGGAGAGAGGACCTGAGCTTCTTGATATTGAGAGGGGTATTAACCAATGTGATCAAACTCTTCCACTGTGTTGAACAAAAGCGCATCAGATTCCACCCAATCATGACATAATCTCTGCTGAAACTTTACGAAAGAATCATTAGGTTTAATGGTTTTCAGATACTCTGGAATTTGATCTAAGCGTATTCGACAAGATTCAGGAAAGCCTGGAAGTGGGAATTCTTTAGAATCCGTTGCCAAGTGAGGAAGGTTTAACCAGAGAGTGTGCAATACCCCCATGCCATAACCATCACCAACGGCAAAGATTGCATTAAAAACTCCAAATTCGTGAGCAACCTTTGCAGTCCAAGAAAAGAACATGTCTGCTATAATGCAAAGTGGCCTGTGACCATTTTGCTCCTGTATGAGATTGGAAATGAGAGCTGTGAATGAAGGTTTGAATGAATGAGAAGCACAGATGAGTTCGCCAATGAGATGGGGAAAGGCATCAGTGTTCTCAGCATCTGGAGGAAGACCATGATCAGTGCTTGAGAAAGGGATTTCAAGGAGGCGAATGGAGGAGTTTGAAGGGAGAGATGGTCGGAGTTTCTTGATATTGAGAGGGGTGTTGATAAAGGATACGGTGCAATTCTTTCTTTCTACTATATGGAAGGCTAATGCCAAGAAAGGCCTTATATGACCTTGTGCCATGAATGGGAACATCACAATGATTTCTTTTCTTTGCTCCATTTCTTCAAGGGACAATGTAGTGATTGAAGATGATGAGAGAGTCTGTGAGTGAGATTTGTTGGAAATATTTTAAGAATGAACAAGCTTTACTCAAGGAAAACCAACATAAATCCAAAAATAAAATTGAAGAGGAAGAAGAAGTCTGTAGCCAAAGTATTGTGCGAAAGAAGCTAAAAGAAAATTGTGATTGGAAGTGTGTTAAGCTAGTGACTGACAACAAACTAATGAGGCTCAAGGATTCTGGCTCCACACCAACAGCTACAGCCAACAAAAGCATCTTTTTCTTCTTGCTTTATTGTTTTTCTAAAATCATTTGTGGGTGATATAAAAGAATGACCCAAGGAAAAAAATGGATAAGAAAGGTGTGTTTGTAACACACTCACACCAACAATCTCCCACATGTTACAAACACAAAAAACACTTTACAAATACAAAGAAAGGCATGAAACTCAAGAAAGCATGAATCAATATGGTACCAAAGGTTTTAATCATACCTAGGATAAATAAGTAGGAACTAGATTGGACTTGGTAGAGTTAAAGACTCTTTTAACTAAGCCATTAGTTAAAGACTCCTGCGTGCAGGAAACACTCCATCCCAACAGGTAGGGACTATGGACCCATTAAGAGCCTAAAGCTCATCCTCAATCACTCTGCAACTTCATCGGTGGCATCCATCAGGAGTGCGTGCAGGCAACACCCCATCCCAACAGGTAGGGACTATGGATCCATTAAGAGCTAAAGCTCATTCTCAATCACCCTGCAACTTGCACTGTCTTACACCACAGGGATGGACTCATCACAAATCCCCTCCACGGGATAGTGGAAAACCATAAAAGCTGACAGTGCCCTCATAAGGATCACTAATGACTTCTATCCATTTAACCTCATTCATGGGATCTTCAATCACAGAGGTTGGGCATCCATCACAGTGCCACACTTTGGGTATCAATCCTATCCCCTTCGATGTTTCACTCACCAGCCTCATTGCTCAAAGGATTAATCAAGTCCCTTTCTGACCTCACTAACCTCATAAGGTCCATTGAGGATAACCTCATTGTCAATAAGCTGCCTCAATCAGATATGTCGACTTTTCCAATTATAAACTTGCTCTTAGCATGTGCTATGGCAGCTTGACAATCACAACAAATACAAACAGATGCAATAGAGTTAGTAAACAGAGTCAAATCAACCAATAAACTCCTTAGCCACTTGGCTTCGGATCCAACCTTCTCTAAGGCCACTAACTTTGATTCCATAATGGATCTGACAATGCAAGTCAGCTTGAACAATTTCCAAGAGACAGTCCCTCCAATTAGTGTGAATATATATCCACTAGTGGACTTTACCTCATCTATATCAAAGATCCAATTAGCATCATAATATCATTACAATATAGCAAGGATAACCACAAAATGACAAACCAAAATAAAAAATGCCCTTTAAATATCTCAATAATCTAGATATTGCATCCCAATGCTCAACATTAGGATTATGAGTGTATCTACTCAATTTACCAACAACATATGAATTATCAAGGCATGTATAGTTTGTCAAAAAACATTAAGCTACCAAGGATTTGTGCATATTTATTAGTGAAACACTATCACCATGATTTTTAACATTCACTTGATGTACAATAAGTTTGTAAATAAAAGCAATGACAAACAACATTCTATTTGATGCAATTCTAGTAACCGGAGAATAAGTATAAAAATAATCTATATTATTCTTTAGCTTATAGCCCTTGGCTACCAAGCATGCTATATACTTATCTATTATACCATCCGGTTTAAGTTCCCTTTTAAACTCCCATTTGCAACCAATTGGTTTAGCTTTAAGAGAAAGCTCAACTAACTCCCCTTATCCCATATATAATTAGACATAAAAGAATCTAATCCATAACTTCCAACCAAAAAGGTGGATCAACATATTTAATTGCATCAGAATGACTTACAAATTCATCTTCAACAATATAAGCAAGAGAGTCATTACCAATACTATTTTCCTTCCTAGCTGCTTTCTTCTTCTCAATTCTTGCACATTATCAACAAGCTCATTAATAATATCAATAAGTTCATGCTATACATTTTCCTTATTATTCAAAGGAAACACATTCTCAAAAAATTATAGAATTTTCAAATTCAAATATAATATAAGATTCTAGTACATCACTATTGATGCCAAGAGATCTATAACATGAATTATGCAAGCATAACCAATATACACATGATCACAAGTTTGAGAACCAAGCAAGCATTTCATCTTTCACAAGTAAAGCTAAGTTTCATCTTTTAAGTAAATAATTTTAGCCAAACACCCCCACACTTTGAGGTATTCCAGGTTAGGCTTCTGTCCTTCTCAAAGCTCATAAGGAATTTTACCAATGTCTTAAAAATAATTAAATACCCAGGTTAATACACATTACCCTTTAGGAAGAAGTATAATTCCACCATAATTTCTCAAAATGTGTTTTAACCCAAAAACAATGCTCAAGACAGGAATGATTTTTTTTTTCTTTCTAAAATCTCATTAAGAAGCTACTTACAAAATGACACTAGTAAATATCAATTAGCTCATTAAACAAATAATTCAAGAATCTATTTGAAGTGTCTGGGTACAAAGGGGTGCACAAAAGAACCAATGTCCAAAGGAAAATCCTTTTCACATTTCCAATTATGAAATGGAATTACCATACCCTTTTTCTACATTCTAATCACAAAAAAGACAACGCCAGGTGGGTTATTCAATTCCACAACTCATCATTGAGTTCTCTCCGTGACTAGAGCCTTGGTGGCATAACATTAACCAATTAAGCATTCAAAGTTCAAAACTTAGCTTAAGGCCTTTACAAAACTAGGCCATGAGACACAATTTAGCCACAAATAACAGCAGAACAGAGAATATTTTAGTAAGCTCCAAAACATGTTGAATCTTTATTTCCATAACAGTTCAACCTTTACCGTACAAAAAAAAATTACTTTGAGTAGAGCAAGGGTTTGTTCATCCATTCTGAAACACGAAAATCAACTTTTAAGATTGTTGAAAATATTTTAAGAATGAACAAACTTTACTCAAGGAAAACCAACATAAATCCAAAAATAATCAACCCAAAAAATAGACTGAACAAAAACTTGAAATTAGTTTAGGAATAATCTCACCAAGCTATAGAATCACGCAATAGCGTTGTCCTTAAAAGTTGATTCGCGCCATCCGGAGTAAAACTCGGTGCGAATGGCTTTCCAGCGGAACAATCCCCAGGATTAGACTTCATTCACAAAGGTTCAAGAACAACCTTCTAATATAATGCCTCTCCTTTTCAGGGAATGAAGAAAAAAAAAATTTCTTTTTGGTTTCACACAGAGAAAGCCGGAGAGAGAGCAAAATAAAATTGAGGAGGAAGAAGAAGTCTGTAGCCAAAGTGGTGTGTGAAAGAAGCTAAAAGAAAATTGTGGTTGGAAGTGTGTTAAGCTATTGGCTGACAACAAACTAATGAGGCTCAAGGATTCTTTCCAATGTTGACAAAGTCAAACTATTTTCCTTCTTCCATTTTGGTTCTCCACGGCTACAGACAACAAAAGCATCTTTTTCTTCTTGGTATATTGTTTTTCTAAAATCACTTGTGGGTGATATAAAAGAATGACCTAATGAAAAAAATGGATAAGAAAGGTGTGTTTGTTGTGTGTTTTTAACACACTCACACCAACAAGATTTGCTATAAAAATCTGTCACACCCTGCAAATTTCGTTTTACACTCCACTTATCATAGTATATATCATAAGTTTTATTTTTCTTTCCCAAGTAATCAATGTTTACAATGGAAAAAAAAAAAATCACACATGACGTGCTAAACTTAATGATGCATAGGGAAGAACACTAAGAATAAGATTTATACTGATGGAGAGTTTCTAGACGAAGTATGTCTTAATGGAAAGACAGTAAGAGCATGCTTGCCGTTTACGATAGTGTGCCTATATAGGCTTTGGTGATGGTGAGATTAAATTACACTACGGAGGAAATGAATCAAGAGCTTGGAGATTGAAGGAGTTATAAATAAAATATGGAGTAATGGTGGAGATTGGGAATATAAGGATATGGAGTATATGAAAGATGGCAACTTAAAAAATTACGGGAACAAATCTATAGAGATGATGAGAAAATTAAAAGACAATCTTTTTTAATCTTGTGTTGTTAATGAAACATGACTAACTTAAGTCTCAATTAATACACCCAATGACGTTAACCCAGCTAACCCAATAATCCAATAACCCAATGACATGTGTTAGAAATTCTCTCTTTAATATCTCACTTGTATAGAGAGACTATAAGACTTATTTTTGTAGTTATAGAGTTTTAAGATTTGAGATGGGCATTTGGGTCTGAAGCTCAGGTTGGTCCAACTTTTAGAGCGGTTCAAGTGAGTTACATCAAGCGCCCATAAGAACACCAAAGGCTTTAAGACCAGCAAATTTGGGCCAAGAAAAAAACTTCAATAGCAACCCTTCCAGCCAGATTGGATTCTCCTTCCAATAAAGGCCAGATAGCTTGAAGAATTTGGGGGTTTATACTTAATAAAGTTTCTCAGGTATTGGCCCAAGAAATCAATGTCCTCTACGGTATAACCCTTTCTCTCAACTAGTTTGTGGGCTAAAGCCGAAGAATGATACATTAAACCTAGTGACAATTTTTTTCAAAACACAGAAAGACATTTTCTTTTAAGGACAGTGTGATATGTTGGTCTAACTATTTTTTCTCTTGTTTTTGCTTTCCCAAATATGTTACTCATAACTCATATTAAAAAAGCACAAGGGGTGTATCTATTTTTTTAATATAAAAGGCCGGGTATGATTTCATTCATGAAGAGAAAAGTTTATACAATGAGTGAAAAATGTTGGTGGAATACCCAGCCAAGTCTCCATAGAACTAGTGTTACTAGCATAATCAACCAACTCAAAAGCAACACAATTACAACCTTTACTAGGTAAGTAATTTACATTTACTAAAAAAAACCCATGAACATAAATTGTGGATATTGATATCCACAAATTTTTAGTAGTGTGAACTGTGAACAAATGGTGTAACCGTGTAAGAGTGGTGTCAACAAATAAACCTATATTACTCTTTGAGACTCTTCCTTGTCTTCTCTCTCATCAACATTGCAACACTCAAAAAGTCATCCATAGCTTTGACAGAGGACACTTCGAAACCCTTTTCATCTTTCATGGCATCCAACATAACTTTCCTTGTCTCACAAGCTTTCCTTCTCATTTCTTGCCCTGCCCTTTCTCTGTCTCACCCATCATCAATTCAATCTTTGCCACTACATCTTCATGCTTTAAGTCACTAGTCTTCCCTCTTGCCACTTCCACACAATGACACAAACCCCATCTCTCTCTACCATATGCTTACTACTGAAAAACTGTTCTGTTGCCATTAGCCACCCAATTAAAACCTTGCCATTGATAAGACATTTAAGCACTGAACTCCATCAACATTGAGTTAAAAACGCAGATCTTGATCTGTGGGACAGAATTTTTCCAGCTGGGGTGCCCAGTTTTCCACAAGCAGCCCTCTATTCCGCTCTCTAATCATCTATGCAAACCCTTCTGGCAACCATTCTTTGAAGTTAAAGTCTGAGTTTATGTCAAACTCCACAGGCGGCCTGACAACCCAAATGAAATTCTTCCCGCTAGATAGCCTCCAATGCCATAGCTAGTTGCACCATGAGTGACGTAGTGTGTGTGTTTTGTGAACCAAAACATAAGTATAACACAGAATTGGGAGGTTTCGAATCCAGCCAGTTCATGCAATCTTTTTAGTGATTTGAGAAACTCTTCCAGCTCTATTTCCACCTCCAGCTGGGGGTAGATGACTCATGACGCGGACCAATTGCGAAAACCCCTGCCTTGTTTAATCTCTTGAAATAGTTCAATCCAAGTTTGTCGATTTCCTCCACCGTGTTAATCAATAGGGCATCAACATTTATACAGTGAATAATAACTTTTTTCATATACATGAAAAAAGGGTCACTACCAAGAGCCTTTATGAGACTTTCTGATAGCTGTGATAAGTGAATAGTATTTGCTTCTAGGAAATCAGGCAGTGTGAATTTATGATCAGAACACGCCATGCCAAAAGCTCTAACTAAAAAAACATGGCATGAAATATACCAAACTCGTGAGCAATCTCAGAGCACCAACCCAAAGTACATGTCCGTAATAAGGCAAAGTGGTGGACTAGTAGAGGTAGAGCTACTTTGTTGGTGGACAAGATTGTGGATGAGTTTTCTGAGAGAGGGTTTTAAGGATAAAGAAGGTAAAAAGAGTTTGAGGATGAGGTAAAAGGGAAGAGAGTTGGTGTTTTCACAATCTGGTGGGAGGCCATGTTGGGAACTATTGAAAGGGAGTTCGAGTAGGTGAATAGAGAGAGGGGTTTAGACTTTAGAGGGAGGGAGGATCTTTATTCTTTTGATGTTGAGAGGGGTGTTTACAAATGTAATTGTATATCCCAGATACATCGATATTAATATGCTCAAAATTCTCTTTTTTTTTTTTGCTAAAACCAAACAATTCATTAAGCAGAAAGAGCACAAACATCCCTCATACACACTTCCCACACAGTAAGGGGGAGAGAGTCATAATTACAATATAAAGGAAAACTACTATGGGAAGCAAATTTTGCCAGCGTGTGAGCAGCATCATTTGCTCCCCTCCTAATCCAACAAAAACAACAAGATAAGAAAGAATTACTTAGCTCAATAATATTAGTAATGAGGCTCGATACAGTCCAAGGCGCTGGAGAGTTGTCCGCAATGGCATCAAAGCACACCTTTGCATCGCCCTCTATTATAATATGCATAAAGGATTCAGAGGCAGCAAGCTGCAAGGCCCAGAGGACAGCAGATGTCTCAGCCTGAAGAGGATCACAACATTTACTTTGCTTGGCCCAAGCTTTTAGAACTTCACCTTTATCATTTCGAGCAATGACAGCAAGAGTTGAGTGGTTCCTTAAAATTGCAGCGTCAACATTCAGCTTAACAACATTAGGAGGTGGTGTTGACCATTTTGTGACATCCATATGGATATGTTGAGGAGGAAGCTCTTGGCTTAAGAGGAACTCTTGAACTCTAGCTTCAATACCCTTGATGGTGGATATTAGATTGATCTCTCCACCATTGTGTGTGATTTGATTCCTCAAATTCCAAATGGCTTCCAATGTAATAATCATCTGCAATGACACTTGCTCTCTACTCTCCTTTGGAAGCTTCCATGGGGGGTCAATGACAATTTTAACAATTTCTTCATTTCGGTTTACATTAATTTCGTCAGATCGCAAACTCCATTTACATCCATACCAAATTGCTCTTGCTACATTACATTTGAAGAATAGGTGGGAGCAAGTCTCAACCTCTTCATTGCACAAATTACATAAAGTGTCCATGTTGCCCACTCTCTCGGCAAGCAAATCTTTGGTTGGTAGAACATTTGCTGCAATCCTCCATAAAAACATCTTGCTTCTTTCGTGAGCTTTGAGCTTCCAAATCTTAGACCATTCCACTGCATTCTGGTTGGTGTTTGGGAGGTTTTGGCAAAGATTGTAAGCTGACTTGACAGAGAATAATCCATTCTTCTCCAACAACCACACTATTTTATCATTCCTCGGTCTCAAAGGAATTGTGATTTTGTTGATGGCTTCCTTAGTGGCAGAATCAAATAATTGCTCTAATAATTCTTGCTTCCAACAGTGGGAATTGGAGTCAATGAGGCTTGAAACCATTATAGGAAATTGTTGGTCATTGTCATTCTTTGGCCTTGCTTTGAAGTCTTGAAGCCAAGGAATCCAAGGATCCTTCCAAACATTGATAGAAGTTCCATCTCCCACAAGGAAACATGCACCTTTTGTGATTAACTTCTTTGTTTTTTCAATTGCCCTCCATAGAGGAGAGGAATTTTTAACTGGATCCTTGAATAACCAGTCACCTCTAACCTTGTACTTACTTCTTACTAGCTTCATGCAAATACTATTCCTATTTGAAACTACCATCCAAGCCAGTTTTGCAAGAAGGGCCTTGTTAAAGTTTTTATTTTTTCTAAAACCCAAACCGCCATCCTTCTTTGGAAGACATAGAGCATCCCATGACTTCCATGCTAAAAATCTGCCACTTGGGGTCATTTGGATTCCACCAAAACCTTCTCGTCACAGCATCCAGATTCTCACAAATTTTTTTTGGAACCTCAAATGTTGACATAGTATAAGTAGGCAACGCTTGGGCTACAGATTTTATCATGGTGCACCTCCCAGCCCAAGATAAACACTTACTTCTCCATCCCAACAAACGGGATTCTAATTTATCTTGAAGATATTTAAAGTCTTTAATGCTTGAACTAGAAGTGAACATAGGAGACCCAAGATACATTGCATCATTTTTTAGAGATTTCATCTGGAGTAACTGCTTGATACTTCTTATGATTGGTTTTTGGGTGTGCTTGGAAAAAAACAGCCCCGACTTATTTCTGTTAACCAACTGACCAGACCACTTACAATACTTTTCTATGCAATGATTTAGGTTGGAAGCCTCATTTCTAGTTGCCTTTGAAAACATAACAATATCGTCTGCATACATAACATGGGTGATAGCTGGGCTTCCAATGCTAGCTTTAACTCCACTGAGACCACCTCCATTAAATTGATTTTCAATGATTCTGGAAAGAATGTCTTGACTGAGTATAAAGAGGTAAGGGGACAAAGGATCCCCTTGCCTCAATCCTCTACTTGGAATGAATGATTTTGTCTTTCCCCCATTTATGAGAAGAGTATAAGAAACTGAAGTTACACATTCCATTATCCAACCAACAAATATATCATTAAATCCAAAGTTTCTTAAGACGGCCTGTAGAAAATTCCAATTGACCCTATCATAAGCTGCTCAAAATTCTCTTGATTGATGATTGGTCACCAAAGTTAATTCTTAGGGGATTTGGCCATAGGCATGCGATCGGTTTAGCCCACCTATATCTTTGGTGGCCATTTATTGATGGACCTGATCTCT
This sequence comes from Fagus sylvatica, assembly GCA_907173295.1. Lineage (NCBI taxonomy): Eukaryota > Viridiplantae > Streptophyta > Magnoliopsida > Fagales > Fagaceae > Fagus > Fagus sylvatica. The sequence goes on along the minus strand of OU015770.1, from coordinate 3,337,536 downwards.
TTCATTTTATAAGTTCCCTACACTTTTCCCTGGGTTTTAGTTGGTTTAACGGGTAAAATCTTTTGTCGTCGATTGGTGTTTTGACCTAATGATAAAGAGTAATCATCATAGGTTCAACGGTTTTTTTTTTTTTTTTTTTTTTTTTTTTTTTTGAGGTTTTTATGTATATATTTTTGTCATTTTGCACATTTCGATGGTATGTTCGATCATTTTGGAGATGTCGAAGTTATTTTGGTAATTTTAAAGATTTCAAGACTATTTTGGTAATTTTGATGGTTTTATGAGTATTCGGTTATGTTGTAGGTTTTAGGTAATTTTTGCTAATTTGGAGAATCCATGGATATTTGGTGATTTTGGTAATTCTAGGGGCATTTTTGGTCACATGAAACATGTATATGTTTCTAGTCGTTTTAGGGTATTTTGGTGTTCTTAAAGTATTTTAGGTATTGACGCAAAATAAAATGTGATAAAATGTAAAGAATATGAACTATGTCAATACTCAAAGAACTGGAATCCACCAGTGAAAGAAACTCTCAAAGAGATAAATTTATTGACGACTGAATAATAATTTGAGTATGTTACAACCAATATTATATTGTTTAAGTAAACCATAATCGACTTAAAACAAGAAATTACAAAAAAAAAAAAAGACAATAAATTATGAAATTGCGAAATAAATTAAAACACTCCAAAACAGCATCTAAACGAAGCGAATTTGAAGATAATACTTCACGAGTACCTAATAAATTTCCATTATTATGGCTCATCGTTGTCTTCTCTCTCTGTAATAGTGCAGCATTAAAGAACTCATCAATGGCTTTGAGGGAAGACCCTGTGAAACCATCCTCATCTTTCTTGGCATTCTTCAACATTTCCATCACCTCACCAGCTTTCCTTGTCATATCCTTCCCTTTCTCAGTCTCATTCATCACCAACTCAATCTTAGCCACTATATCTTCATGCCTAACCTCACAGCTTCCTCCATTAGCCACCTCAATACAAACACCCATCTCTTCCTCCAACTTCTTTGCATTGAAATGCTGCTCAGAAGTCATAGGCCACCCCATAATTGGAACGCCATGGCTGAGCGAGTCAAGAACAGAGTTCCACCCACAATGGCTCAAAAAAACACCCACAGATTTATTTGACAAAATTTCCACCTGGGGTGCCCATTTGTGCACCAACAGTCCCTTATTTTTTTCTCCTACTACGCGTTGTTCAAACCCTTCTGGTAACCATTCTTCAGCATTGAACTCCGAGTTTATGTCAAACTCTAAAGGTGGCCTAATAACCCAGATGAAATCCTTGCCGCTAGCCTCTAATGCCTTTGCCAATTCCATCATTTGGGACATTGAAATTGTGCTTTGTGACCCGAATGAAATATACAGAACTGAACCAGAAGCTTTTGAGTCCAACCAATTCTTGTAGAGTTCCCATGAACCAGCTTTGCTCTCCATGCTGAGTTGAACAGGCCCAATAGGCCACACAGGACGTTTAATTTGCTGCCTGAAATATGTCAATCCAATGTGATCAAACTCTTCCACTGTGTTGAACAAAAGCGCATCAGATTCCACCCAATCATGACATAATCTCTGCTGAAACTTTACGACAAGAATCAGTTAGGTTTAATGGTTTTCAGATACTCTGGAATTTGATTTAAGCGTATTCGACAAGATTCAGGAAAGCCTGGAAGTGGGAATTCATTAGAATCCGTTGCCAAGTGAGGAAGGTTTAACCAGAGAGTGTGAAATACCCCCATGCCATAACCATCACCAGCGTTAAAGATTGCATTAAAAACTCCAAATTCGTGAGCAACCTTTGCAGTCCAAGAAAAGAACATGTCGGCTATGATGCAAAGTGGCCTGTGACCATTTTGCTCTTGTATGAGATTGGAAATGAGAGCTGTGAATGAGGGTTTGAATGAATGAGAAGCACAGATGAGTTCGGCAATGAGATGGGGAAAGGCATCAGTGTTCTCAGCATCTGGAGGAAGACCATGATCAGTGCTTGAGAAAGGGATTTCAAGGAGGCGAATGGAGGAGTTTGAAGGGAGAGATGGTCGGAGTTTCTTGATATTGAGAGGGGTGTTGATAAAGGTTACGGTGCAATTATTTCTTTCTACTATATGGAAGGCTAATGCCAAGAAAGGCCTTATATGACCTTGTGCCATGAATGGGAACATCACAATGTTTTCTTTTCTTTGCTCCATTTCTTCAAGGGACAGTGTAGTGATTGAAGGATGAGGAGAGAGTCTGTGAGTGAGATTTGCTATAAAAATCTGCCACACCCTGCAAATTTCGTTTTACACTCCACTAATCATAGTATATATCATAAGTTTTATTTTTCTTTCCCAAGTAATCAATGTTTACAATGGAAAAAGGAAAAAAATCACACTTGACGTGCTAAACGTAATGATGCATAAGGAAGAACACTAAGAATAAGATTTTTATTGATGGAGAGTTTCTAGACGAAGTATGTCTTAATGGAAAGACAGAAAAAGCATGCTTGCCGTTTACGATAGTGTGCCTATATAGGCTTTGGTGATGGTGAGATTAAATTACACTACGGAGGAAATGAATCAAGAGCTTGGAAATTGAAGGAGTTATAAATAAAATATGGAGTAATGGTGGAGATTGGGAATATAAGGAATGGGAGTATATGAAAGATGGCAACTTAAAAAATTACGGGAACAAATCTATAGAGATGGTGAGAAAATTAAAAGACAATCTTTTTTTTTTTCTTTTTTTCTTTTTAGAACAACTAAAAGACAATCTAAAGATTCTAAAGAATCTAAAGAATCTAAACAAATCAATAAAGACTATTATAGAGAAATTAAAAGAAAATTTGAATTTGGTTTATGTTTCCATATATTATTTGAGATAAATGTTTCCATATGTAGTTATAGGGGTTTTTACATAAGTTTTAATTTGGTCGATCATTTGGCACCTCCTAATGTTTTTAAGGGAAATATCAATAGTTCAAATCCACCATTCCCAAATTATCGAATTTTTAAAATAAAAATAAAAAGTTAATAGATTTAATCACAAGAGATGCATTTAGTAAATTGCCTTTAGTTTTAGGAACTGTCAGATTGCCTAATCTTAGTTTTGCTCTCTTGGGTTTTCGTTGTAGTTTGGCATGAGTCCGTTTCAAAAAATGAAATGAAAAAAAAATAAAAAAAATCAAACGTTGTATATTGCCTATCGTGAAGTTAGGAGAAAAGTAATGGTGAAGTGCAAAAGTATATAAACCCTGGTGGTGGTTCATCTTCGAAGCTCTGTCAACATTTCTCGAATTTAGAAAACTCCCTCATTATTGAACAATAGTTTAGTTTCGAATATGATGGTTTTTCTTGAATTTTCATGTTCAAGGTTTGATTTTCATTGAGTTTGGAGACTATAATTTTAGGGTAAAACTTAGATACAGTCCTTAGGTTAAGTACATTAGATTCCTAGTTGAATTCAAATACATTGAATTTAAATATTTTTGGAAAATATAACATTGTTTATGTTTCATTGGTTATGAATTATGGAACTCTTAATTACTTAACCTAAGTTTAATTTTACCCATAATTTTATATTAGAGCATAATATGAGGAACTCAATTTGTTTAATGAGTTAAGCCCAAATATTATTGTATTTGACTATCTAGAAGTCAAATGTAATTTAAATTTGGTTTAATTACAAAAGATAGTTTATATGAGTGAGGAATTCTCTGACATGGACACCATAGTTGTGCTCATGCAGTTGAATAACTAAGAAGACTTTGGATATATTTTTTAGTTAGAAACTTTGAGTTAGGAAAAGTACATGATAAATAATTCATTATTTTGAGCAGTTCTAAAAAAACAAAAAAAAAAAAAAAAGGTTGTTGTAACTTGTAACCCTAGAATTATTAAAGTATAAATAGAGTTGTATATATATATATATTATATATAAAGATATATTTAAAAGTAAATTGCCTTTAGTTTTAGGAACTGTCAGATTGCCTAATCTTAGTTTTGCGCTCTTGGGTTTTCGTTGTAGTTTGGCATGAGTCCGTTTCAAAAAATGAAATGAAAAAAAAATAAAAAAGCAATCAAACTTTGTATATTAGCCTATTGGCGTGAAGTTACGGGAAAAGTAATGGTGAAGTGCAAAAGTGGTTTTAGGCTTCCTGCTGCTACTCATATCAGTCCTTGAGAGAAATAAAGAAGGAAGAACCTATTAGGGTTTAACATGATACTTAAGAAATTTTGGGAAGACATAAAAGACTGTTTAAATTGGTAAACAAACACTTAGTTTAGGAAATAGGTTAGCCATTCATGAGTATATAATATTGTTGATACCAATTTTTATATTTTGATCATTGTATAATTGGTTTCTAGCTAGAGGTAAGTTATATTTTGATCATTGTACAATTGGTTTCTTGCTAGATTTGTTCCCATAACTTTTTAAGTTGCCATCTTTCATATACTCCCTTCCTTCTACTCCCCCCTTTCTCCCTCTCCATCCAAACATATTGTCAGAGTTTCTAGAAGTAACTCAATTGTGGAATTCTTATAATAAAAAAAAAACTCAATTGTGGTATTTTAAAATCTTATGCATCCATTGTGAATGAGTGGATTAAACATTGGCCCCATTTATGTAATGTAGGTACGAGAACTGTGCCTACCAAAATTGCAATGGATTTAAGTCCAGCACCTGCACCTTAAGCCCAAATAAGTTTCAAAATGAACCCTGCTGGGTCCGAGGAGTAAAACGTTGGCTAAACCCAGTAAACAACTGAAATATATTTGCGAAAAAAAAAACGACGAGCTAGCCCAATGGCACATTAGCACCAACGTCCTTTTCTTTTCTCCCATTTCGCGGGTTTTGAAGAAAATAGAACAAAAATAATTAGATTATTTTATACCAAAGACCAAGAAATAAAGATTACTTGTGCCAATTATATTTTTTATTTTTAAATTAATAAGGTGAGATATGGAAATTCCATGGCTCTTCAATTCTAAAATTATCAGTTAGCTTGAACAATAACAGTCTTGTTATTCCCTTATTATGATAGGATTGTAAATAAACCGAGCCGTTTTTTAACAACTCGAGATTGGTTCGGAAAATAGTTTGTTTATGTTCATTTATTTAACAAATGAGTAAAAGTCAAGCTTAAGTCTAGACTCAATTATTAAATATTATTTATTTATATATATATGTATATATATAAAAATATATTTATATATATATATATATATATTGAATTGTGTAAGTTTATAAATAAGTTAATAAATATATCAAATTATTATTTGTAATATATTAATAATATGAATAGTCCATTTCGTTGTAAAATTATATATAATTTTAAACAATACAAGGTTGGTTCTATACTTTCATAAACAAAAATCATTTTATCTAATTAACTCATAATATAATTTCAACTTTTTTTTTTATTATTATTAACATATATTTGTGAATGGGTCGTGATGTTTACTATATATAGGAAAAGAATAAGTTAATCAAATGGTTCATTAATAAGCTTGAGCTTGTTCGACAAGAAAATGAATCAAATTTGAACATATTATTTATATTAATTATTTTGTCTATTCCTAAGCTCAAACTTGGCTTGTGTTTGAAATAAAATTAAATGAGCAATTTTGAATTTTCAATTCTTGGCTCGGCTCAGCTTGCTTGATTACAGCATGAGATCCACCATTAAAAAAAAAAAAAAAAAATTAAAAAAAAAAAAGAAGAATCAATTTATTGATGATGAACCCCATATATGTTTTTCTTTTAAAAGAATAGAAAATAGCATGAATATCTGTTGTGGCAAGGCAAGAAAATGTGCACCAAAAGTTATGGCATTAAACAACAAAAACAACACAAAAGTCAAATAAGATAGATTTCAATTCATCAGTCAGCCAGCCTTGGAAAGTTTCACCTAATAGTCAAGTAATTACAAAACCAATGTTGGTCAACATTAGAAGAAACCCACTTAACATTTATTAACACATCAATTAATAATTACAAACTTCTCTAGGTGAGACTACATTGGGGAAAAAAAAAATGAAGAAAAAGGGGCAAAAACTAATGATAATAAAACCAATTTCTAGACAGATTAAGCTACAGATTTATACCTACAAAGAACCTTACACCTCAATACCCTGTCCTGAACATAAAACCCTGGCATCACCATGATCTTAACTCGGCTAGGACCATGTGACTTCTGCCTTTCCATGAACATGTCCTCCATGTAATGGGGATCAAAGATCCTATTCTCTTCAACCCTCAAAATTTGCAATGGTGGATTGAATGAAAAGGCAAGCAAATGAAGCAACCATATGCACTTGGCAGCAACAAAGAACGCCTGAAGAAGCTGTTCAGGCCATGGTCTTGTCCAATTCAGTGTCGTGATAATGCAACTCATTTTCTGATCACAAAATTTACTGAATTCTTCACTGTAATATTTAGTCCCCTTCCTTAATACCTCATTCCAGCTTAAGTTCCTCAGCGCAACAAATGATGAGAATTGCGCTTGGCGATCTTGTTGGGGATCTAATAGCTTTGGCGAGCCGTTTTTCTGAAATACTGAGTTCTCAAAGTCTTGGTAGAGTGACTGATTTATGAAAGCTTCCAAATGGTATAACACTGCCTTTGAGTATTTGGAATTCAAAGAAAGTTTATATGGTTGAAGAAGCATATTTAAGTTGTCCACTAGAGTATTATCAGTTTCTTCAATCTGGCCAACAAGGGTCTTGCAGAATTGCTTTACTGACAATCTTGCTTCTGATACTATCTGCAAAAAACCTTCCACCATTACTTCCGCGCTCACGGGCATTAAATTTTCTCCATTTACATCTAAGGATTTCCCTCTCTTGGGAAAATTTCCAAGATTTTCAGGAACTTGGGAATCCTTTGACTGCATAGCTTGTTTTAGTGCTTTCTTCAGTTCTTCACAGTAAGTCTCCAAGTACTCCAGCTTCTGTCTAAGCTCTCCCAATGAAGATTTCATCTCAGAAACTTCCATCAAGGCTGCATCTCTATTCTCATTTGCTTCCATCAGCTCTTTTTTCAATGTTTCGACTGACATTATCCCAAAGTCCTTAAAGATTTGGGAAACATCCTCAGATTCTGCTCGGTTAGGAGAATTTTCATTCTTATGCTTCTTCTTTAACCGTGGAAACAGCCATGAAATCACTCCCCGATTCTTCGGTTGTGATTGAATAGACGCATGAGAATCCGTTAACGGAACAACAATATTAGAGTTCCTGCTGTTTCTTGTTGCATTTTCAGGTTCGGAAGTTATAACTGCAGGCTTGCATCTATTGCAGGATGATACTGATTTGAACTCCCCCAAACTGTTTCTTCTGCTTGACTTGAAGTAATCATTTCCGGGAGATGTTTGAAGCACAGTGATTTGGTTTGTACAAGAACCAGTAACAGATTTATGATCCTCAGCTGGACAATTATGGGAATCTAAGCTGGCCAAACCACAAGGCAATCCCTTTCTTGAGGATGAATTCTCTTTATAATCCGATAGGAAATTTTCATTGCCGTTTCCTCCTAGTCCATACTCATCCCAAGTTTCTGATAGTGAGTGGTCTTTTAGTGGAATTTGAGGATACCCTGGTGGTGGTTCATCTTCATAGCTCTGTCAACATTTCTCGAATTTAGAAAACTCCCTCATTATTGAACAATAGAAAAGTTTTCACACATTGAAAATAGAGAATTTCTATGTGGGTTTGTAGTCTTAGGTATGAATGATACAAAGCTTCAATTACTTTTTTTTTTTTTGCTAAAAAAAGCTTCAATTACTAAATATCTGTTGTAAGCAGAATAAAGTACCAATTTCAAAATAAACAAATACACCCACAAACATGATACATAGACTAGTAAAAAAAGAATAATCATTAGAAAATTCTGCAAATATGTTAACAATAATGGAGCTGAAGGTCTGTGTTTAGCTCAATACAACCTAACTAAATCTCTGGGTTTAGTTTAGTTAAGGGTTTAAACCTTAAATATTTGATTACAGGCAAAATCCAAACATAATCCTGATTAAAACAGGTCAAAAGCGTATAGAGAGTATTAAACACACACACACATGGATAGTCTACATAAAGAATATAGTATTTATTATGACGAGGTTCATTCACTTTCAAATCCATTAATGTATAAAACAATGAATAAATAAATAAAGAGTATACTTTGTTGGGTTTGATATAATTAGAATCATCAACTTAAATGCTTATATTTAGGTTAAATTGATGACAAAATCTATAAAAAAAAACGTTTAAATTCAATAAAAAAAACAAATACCCAACACATAAAACACAAAGAATACAATGTATAAAGCAAGAACTATGGGAAAAGAAGTAAGAAATTCATACTTACAGGTGTAAAAACAGGGTAATCACGAGCAGAGAACTGAGAAGCAGGGGAAGGAGATGGAAATCTAAGATTGGAGGGGCTGTTTCCTTGCATCAAAGCAGCATGAAGAGTTCTCAGCTCCACAGCTTTGGCAATGGCAGCTTGGATATCTTGCCTGCTAATCTCACGGTTAGTATTGTTGCTGTTGTTGTTATGGTTATCAAAGACTTGAGAGGCAGTTGTAGCAGCAGCCATGAACAGAGGACAGAACAGAGCAGAACATATGAACTCACAGTAACACAATATCGATGGTAGATATAGTTCAGAAAAATTTCAGAGAGAAAAGAACAAAGTGGATTAACATGTTAGTATCCAACGGTTGGATTTGATTTTCAGTAACAAAGATCATATCCAGTGCAAAATCTTGGAGAACCAGAAATAGAGAAAGAGAGAGACTTGTAGAGCTATCTCAAACCAATGAGCTTTTGTCTTTGTTCTCAAAGGGTTAGTAGTAGCTAGAATGAGAGCATGTGAAGTGGGGAGAGAGAGAGAGAGAGTAGTTTTCACTCTATGTAAGCATGCCTCAGTGTGAAAGTAGTTTACCAAAATGCCCATTTTTTCCAAAAATAACCATAACACCAACATGATTTTGTGGTACAATTGTAAACATGATAACTTTAATACTATCATAAGTAGTTCCACTATATTCCACTACAATGCCAACAGTTTCTTGAGTTGGTATCTTTCACATTATTGCTTAGATATTCTTTTAGAATACTTTTGTGTAATCATCTCAAGCAATGATAATATAGGTGGGTTTGCTTGCTCAGAGTGTTCTTAGACACACATTGATTAAACTTTCATCATTTTTGGATCCCATTATGTAATATCCTACAAAATATTAATTGTTTGGACTCTGGCAGTACTCTGGCTCCTTCCTAAGTTCCTTTCAATGTTTCCCGGCCGGCTCTGAACTTTGGTTTTTGTACTGTTCCTTTTGGTGTAATATGTTTCTTCTCTTAGCCCCCCCAAAAAAATAAAATAAAAATAAATAATGTAAGGTCCCCGCAAAAGAAAACAAAAGAAGATGCAATAATGCAATGATTTTTTTTTCTTTGTTCGTGTGAATGTATGGTGATGAAATTTATAATGTTTTTGCAATTGATATGTGGCTGAGGATAGAATTATAATTTACTATATTGATGTGTATGTATAATTTACCAATATTTAGATTTAGGTTAGGTTAGGTGGAAGAGGGGGAAAAAGCGTTTTGATGTTTTTTTTGGCTGAAGAATTTTGATTTGTCTTAACAAAAAGAAAGAAATAGATGCAAATAAAACAGTAACAAATGAAGACCACCCTAGTGGACATTGTACCTATATTCTTTTTCTTTTTCTTTTTCTTTTCTTGTCTAGGCTAGTATCATATGTAAAGATAGATGATAGATCACTTTCCATGAAAGTTTACATGTGCAGCCTTCGCTGAAGAAAAGCTGAAGAGAACTTTTTTGGCAGTGGAAATTGCTTCCAAAGGGGAATCTCTCTCTCCCTTTCTCTCAAAAATACTAGAAAAGAAATGTCCACTTACTAGTTGAAAATAACATCCTATGGTGAAACGGAAAATGCCAAAACTACTACTAACTTTTCTATTAAATATTTATAAATTGAGTGACGATGATTCTTATGGGTACCACATTAACAATACAATAAATAAAATTTATTATTTACTTTTTTGTCTTATGTTTAAAATTTGACATATTAGTACGTAAGGTTAATGTAATAAAATTTGCAATATTCTTAACATCACTAATAATGTAGCATAGAAGAGTAATGCTAGAGATACCATAATTTTATTACATAATAAATAAGGTTTTATTGTCATCAATAACGAAAAATTATTTCATACATTTATTTATTATGTTATTGAAGTATTATCAATCACATTCATTACCACGTCAGTTTGTAAGCACTTTATAATAAAAGTGATAATAATTTTAGCATTTTTCCGAATTACAATAGAAAAAATTTTCTTGATTGATGTATATTAGAGCATAATGCCCATAACCCGCCAATTGATCACCATGCAAACAAGGTGACCTTTTACCCTTCAAAGAAGTATAAGATTTACGATAAGTCTAGAGGCACCATCTTTCCTTTTTCTTTTTTTACCATTGTTGACATAGCATGTTGTAATTGATGCATACAAAAAGTTGTATCAGTAGTGAACTCATGTAAATGTTACTCCAATCATAATGAGTCATATCAACAATTGTGAAAAATATTGTAATCCTACCGTTATTCTAATATTTATACCAACTTAAAGAGTATTGCCAAGGGTCAGGTAAAAACTTACAATAAGTTATAACTTATAACCTATTGAACCAACATTCCTAATGTACAAAATGATATTCATTAAAAAAAATGAATAACCTCTTTTATATATTTTATTTACAAGCAAAAAAACAAAAACTGCACATCATTGTTGATGAGGGTTGACCTTTAAGTGGACAAATTAAAGCAATATAATGTATATTTATAGTTATAGTTCTGCAAGCAAAATCTAAAAAATTAATCCAAATAGTGATTAGGTTCTGGAAAATGACCAATTTTCTTTGCAGCTCCTGTCATATTGAGTATTAATGTATTATGCATATTTGTGAATGTTGAGGGCAAAATTGGTCCATCAAAAGACACTGAGCTGTCCAAGTGGTGTTTCTGCCGAAAGGGATTGAGGGGTGGGGGACAGAAATATCCAAAACCTTCCAAACACTCTTTAAACTCCCTTGTCTTTCTCTTTTCTCCCAAAGATTCAATCTTCTTAAGGCGTGGTGACTGCAGGTACAGACACACTGGGACCAAATGGAAATGGAAATTCCCTCCTTAAACAAAGTTACAAAAATGCCCATTTGATACTATATGGATATTCCAAGAGAACAATATTATAGTGTAGGGTTACATGGAATATTTCAAAGGAAGTAAAGGGTATTTTTGAAATAATAAAAAACATATTTTTTTTTTATTTGGAAATGGAATTCCATGTAGGATTGTGGAATTCTTGGATATGGAGTTCGTTGTTTCCCATAACTACTTTGTGTTAGAAAAATAATTATTTTATTGAAAATAACTTTCTGAGCCAACAACCCCCAGAAAGTTTTAGCAAAACAAACAACCCCCAGAAAGTTAGTAAGATTTGTCAACCTAACACATGCAAAAAAGTGTTTCTTCTCCTTTGATTTGAAGCATCATAAGTTTATAAAATTATGCCTCAATTAACCTTTAGAGCCAATAATGTTTTAATTAGCAATTAAAATAAGCTAATAAAGCTCTCTAGACTTATTATAATTTATAAATAAAAAAACATTAAAGTACATTTGAAAATTAAAAATTAATATTACTTTTGTTTTACTCTTTAAGTGCATAACAAGAGTGTACGTTATTTCATTTGTAAGTAACTATGATCTCCAAGCAAAGGTTTAGAACGTCCTAACCAACAATTAGGTTTTGTTTGTTTTGACAATAAGAATAATTAGGGAAATTTACTTATACGAAAACACATTAATCAAATATCTAACAAGAAAATATATGAAGGTTTATTTTTTCTGTGCAAAAATGAATCGTTTTATATATTCACTTTTTTTATGCCAAGACTTATTATATAAACTAATTCCAGACAGTCATCCAAATTCGAATAATTTTGATCAATTCGTAGCTCAAATGATTCCTGAGCCATATGTTTGATCTTGGAAATCAAAAAGTCGTACATGATAGACGCAGTTGTACTGATGCTTTGGCCATTCCTTATAAATTTCAAGTCCATGAGCAATATGCATGTGTGGAGTCTTGCGCTGTCAAAACGACCAATGGTCTGAGTCAGACCTACCTATCACATGGTCTTTGTAGAATTGTGAGTATGTGATATGTTTTCAACTCTAATTCCTTTATGACAACTTTAATTTGGACCTCAAAAATCTATCAATAAGCTTATGGTAGTGATATTTTCACACTAGGAAATAGTGTTTTTCAAAGACCAAACTGTCTTTATGAGGTTAACATTGGTCATTTGTATAGTTGATCATAAGAGTTTTTTGGTCTTTTTAAAGCACAATTTTTTAAGTTGGTGTGTAAATATCAAATACTAGTGTGGAAATATCACTACCCTAAATTTAAGGGTAAAATATATTTTAAACCTTTTTCACAATTGTTGATATGATTTGTTGTGTTTCGTACATAATAAAAATTGTGTTAGTGACATAATAGTGAATTCAAGTGAAATGATATTATTCTAATTACAACAAATCATGTCAACAGTTTTAAAAAATATTACCAATATTTTTTTTTTTCTTGTTGATAATTCGATAGTTGTGATGGAGGATCAGTTGAGCTAGTTGAGCTAGCATTACTCAAAATATATGGAGTCATGCTGCCAAATTTTCTCTTTTAATGAATATTCATGATTTTTCTTATAATTGAGTTTTTGTTTCTAAAGGGACTGATGAAAGATTTAAATTAGGGATCTCCACTCTTATGAAGTGAGACCTCCATTAATTATATAATCGTGTATTGTGCTATCCTTCGAGGTTAAAATACTGATTGAAGAATTTCAAGTTTTTCTTGTATCAAAACAAATGGAGCAAAGATGTTTAGTTCACCTGTAGGTGATTATAAAATCAAATGAGAGAAAGTGATATAGTGTTCATCATCATATCACCCTCCACAAATCCCCCATGTTAGAGCTTTTTCTCCTGCTGATATGATTATAGTGCGGGCATGCATGCCTTCCAGGCTCCAGCATAAGGTGGCTATCATGACCTGGGTACTTCCACTACAAGATGGGGTGTATACCTAATGACCCATAATATATAGCTTGTAATTACAGAATGACCCAAATGGCTGTACCATATGCATAATAAGATAATAAGATATACTTGGGGCTGCTATGTAATTACAGAATGACCCAAATGACAGTACCATATGCATAATAAGATAATAAGATATATTTGGGGCACATGGGGATCATTACTTGTACCATGGTGTAAGGTTTACTCTAATATATTCTTCTCTCATTCTTCAAGAGCACTTCAAAATCTACAAAATTTCTTGAATCATGAGTGCTTCACGCAAACCCTTCAATTAAATCAAAATCAATATATACTTTTTTTTTTTTTTTTTGCCTTTATCCAATAGGACATATATATATATATATATATATGTGAGTGTTTTTTTGTAAATTCAAGGTACACATGTCATAATTTTTTATATCTCACCATTAAAATTATATGTTCACTTGTATAGTGCTTAACAGGCATACTAAATTTCACATTTAATTGAATGTTACTTACCATTTACCATGCAATTCATAAATTCATTTTTTTTTATTTGATTTTAAAATATATATAAAAATTAAATATACCATTTTATAAAATGAGATAGTTATCATTTTCTTACGGCATTACCTTTATATATATATATAATTGCTGAAATATTCGTTTAATGAAACAATCTTTAAGTACAATATGCATGACACATACTCTAAGATTTGAATAATTGTTTTTACAATCATGAATCAACTCAAAATATCAATGAATTTTTGTTTTTAAATAGACAAGATTCGATCTCATATTCATTTTTCAATGACAATAGACTTTTTTAATCTATGCATGCTCTAGCTATTAGATATTCGTTTATAACTTTTTTTAAAAGAATTTTCTTATATTCACCAAATTTTTGGTTACGTCCGTCTAAATTATCTATCCTCACTTTGGAAACACCGAAACAAAAATTGTATATTTGCATTGCATGATTATTTCTTTATGTTTGTTAAGATGTAATGCCCCTTTCACTTTCAAAAGAGAGGTGGCTACTGTGTCTCTTTCTCTATACCAGAAGAAATAAAACAGGAATTGGTAAAGGATACGAGCAAGTCCATGCAATAATGCGGCCGTAATTATATATTATATATATTTATATGTTTTCTGACAAAAAAAAAAGTATATCTGGTCCTACTTTCTTCAGTCAAATGCCCACAAAAGCTCTGGCTCAGTCACTTTGTGGTACAAATAAATGAAATAATAAGTATTCTTTACAATGTTAAAGTAGGAAGATAAGAGTATTTTTACTGGCTCCCTCGTATAACGTTTAGATTTTGTCCTGTTTTTGTTGTTTCGATCCCAGAAAAGAGGATTCCCGAATGTTAATTTTGAGGTTAATATGAATATGATAAGTTAGTCTCGCAACATATAACAAGAACAATTGTTGTTAATCATATTTTTTAATAGTATAATTTTAAATTCGTTTTTCTTTTTTCTTTTTTTGTTAATGTAATCCACTAATCCTAATTCTTTGGATTTTATTTTTCTTGGATGTCCTACCAAATTATTCTTCTAGATCCTATTTTCTTGTGTATGTAGCAAATTTGTTTAGTTAGAATTAAGGCACAAGTGCCTAGTAATTTTATATTTTAATATGCACTTGAAATCCCATTTAACACTTAAGATCGATGAAGGATAATTTAACAATAGAAAAATATAAAATGAATTTATTGGACAGCAAACTGTTACCACAGTTGCTTGTGATTTTGCCATTAGGGGTCAATTACAATTTATTGGAAGTTTTTCTTTATAGTATTTATAATTTTCAGAGCTTTTATTTTTGAAAAAAAAAAATCATTTCCATTTGTTTTGAAAATGGAAATTGCATACATATCGTGGAGAAGATTTTATTTTTATATTTTAATAAATTTAAAGGTAAATATATTATCTCCATATATAAAATAAATCATTATTTTTATCTAATGCAGAGTGATTATTTTAAATGTAGTACCATATTCACTTTTATATTGGTAAAATACCAAATTTTCACAATAATATAAATCATCTATATTTCAAACCAAATAGAAACGAGATGAATCGTTTGGTTCAATTCTTCAAAGGTTTTTACTCAGGGTTCTACTAGACAAAATATGATCATTTTGCTTTGCAAAGGCTACAAGCCTACAACTATAGGCGTTCGATTGTACAAATTGAAAAAGTAATAAAGTTGCTCATTTGAATTTCCTTTAGCATCCCAAACAAGATTGGGGAGACACAGTTGGCAGTGGCGGCCTGGCGGGTCCTGTGACTAGAGATGTTCCATGTAAAACAGTGACAAACTGGCAACAGAAAGGTTTGTCCTGTATTAAACAATAAGCATTATTGTGTATGGCAAGAATTTGGTTTTGATCCGGTGCTCCATTGTATTAGACTGTACACGTTCATAACACACCAATCCGGACATATCATAATCGTATATGTTCCATGGACAGAAGCTTAACACATAGTTTATAAAAATATGCTATAAGCCATTGACATACTCAACGAAAGTTTTGTGGGGTTAATAACATAGTGCAACACTTCTTATGAGCTAAATTTATATTCGAATACCTTTCTTTAATAAAAAAAATAACATTACTATACTCAAATCCATATGTAAAATTAGTAAATTACAATTTCATAGTTGTCATAAATATGAAATTAACTTCAACTATAAATTTAAATCAATATTTTATTGAAACTATTCGAACTAAAAGGCAAATAAACTAGTCAATATCCTCTCTTTTTATGTGCGAACTGGAAACAAAGAACCAAAATAAGAAATTGTATTAACCTGCTAAAATAAATTTTAAGCATTATCTATCCTAAGCGAGGAGATTGTTAGGACTTATTCCACATGGGTTAGCTATGCATAGGTGAGGACCGTGAGGTGAGGCAAACCTATAGAATAGAGTCATATGAAAATATCGATGATAAAATGTGGACTTCATGTCTTTACAGGGTGGATAGATAGGCAAGATTAAACCACAACATGAAAAATGAATTTCCGTATGAATGAACACCTTATTTAAAAATTAGGCACCATGTTCTTGAACCGTGAATTAGGGCTTTCTTCTTCAATAGGTAGGCTCAGAGCCGTTATCTTTTGAACACCAGATACTTCTTCCATTACACACCAACTTTGAAGCCCCCACTGGTACAATTGCTTTAGTAGTCATGTCAATTGAAAACAAACTATCATCACAAACAAACGGGTCATAGAACAACAACATAATGGATCACAAACTCATAAGTAATAACAGACATTGTGGAATGGGTTTTTCATTATAATTATGTTTTTTTAGGGTAAAATATTGATTCATCCTTGACATATGTATGGATTTCATTTCTCGTCCCTAAACTTCAAAATTATTGTTTCATCTCTAAAATATATATATATATATATATATATATATATATATATATATATTATAAGTTTAAGTATAGAAAGTGTAACATTTTCAATAATGGAACGAAAAACAAATCTTTTAAAGTTTAGGGATGAAAAAAAAAAAATGCTAACTTAAAGAAAAACAATATATTATCCTTTTTTGACACACACACAACTCTTTATACTCGTGGATTTATAAATTTTGTATATCTTACAAACATGAATTAACAATAATGATGTATTTTACCTTGCTTCTATGTGATATACACTTATATCGTCGTTATATTATTTGATTATTGATCTTTTCTTTATTAATGATCATTACCGCATGCATTAGGAATTAGAAATCAATAGCAATTTGATACCAAAGAAGAAATTAATAGTGACATTAATCTGAACCAATGTCTTCATAAACAGTCCACACAAAAAGTACTATTGATAGAAGCTTCAATAAGAATTTATAGAGAGTTCCTAATAGTACAATTAATGAGAGTCCCTGATAAAAACACTTGTAAACAATACATGTACGTACACCCACTTAAATGACCCGATTTCAACAATAGCAGACAACACACAATACAACAAGCATAAAAGAGATTATTTTTCTTCCCCATCGTAAAGTAGAAAAATGGTGTTTTGAAGAGGTAAAATAGCTTATCTTGATGCTAATGGGATGAGAATGCTCTCATTACTCCTGGTAACTATTATTAAAAGGCAAAATGGGTAGTAGACAATGTAGCGAAAAATGGGATGGGGTAAGGAACTTGGTAAACAGAGTGGAGCAAATAGTATCGCGAGAATGAGAAGGAAGAATGAGCCAATGATCAAAACAAGATAGGCAAGCCAGTTGAGGTCTCTCACTATTAAATAACTCCCTGTCATGAATGCTAAGGAGACCATAGTTAGAGCTAGTCCTAATATTGGCCCGGTGAACTTAAGGCAAGCAATAACCAAGTCACGATCACCTAGTTGTGCCCAGATAAGGGCAACAACAACAATAAGGGAACTGTACATAGCTATGGTGTTGCTAATGGTGAATATGTGGAACATGTGGTGCAGTAGAAAAGTTGCCATGCCATTGTGTGGTTCAGAGTCGTTGTTCCCGCCTGGTACGGTGAAACCTGCCGCAAAGGTTACAGTTGCCACAAGTGTTGCCACTAACAATAGAGTGTTGACCCTATCCGTGTAATAGTCCCATGGCATTGAACTTGACGGGTTCCCCCTGCAGTTGTTGAAAATATTTTAAGAATGAACAAATTTTATTCAAAGAAAACCAACATAAATTAGAAAATAAATAACCCAAAAAATAGACTGAACAAAACATAAAATTAGTTTAGGAACAATCTCATTAAATTATAGAATCACGCAATAGCGCTGTCCTTAAGATTGATTCGCGCCACCCGAAGTGAAACTCGGTGCGAATGGTTTTCCAATGGAACAACCCCCATGATTAGACTATAACAAATGCCTTTGTGTTAGACGCACTTCCTTCACAAAGGTTCAAGAACAACCCTCTAAGATATAGCTTCATGCATCCCAAGAACAAACTGTAGAAAGAGAGAGCAAAATAGAAGAAGGTGCAGCCAAAAAATTAGAAAAGAAGAGAGAGAGTGAGATAGGCGTGTATATGAAACCAAAGAGAAAAAGATGCTTTTTCTTTTTTTAAGGTGTTGGCTGATGGAGTGTTTAATAAGCAATGGGCTGACAAGGGCCAGAACAAAAGCTAATCGGGACTCACACACGTGTAATATAAATATACCCATTTCCACCCTAGGTCCCAATATCTTTCGCCATCACTACAAAGTGAAAATTCATAGAAGTTTATAAACACAAAGGGAAACTCTTTTCTAATCAATGTGGGACTAAAAGAAATGACAAAGTGTTTGGAACACACCTATACCAACTTGGACGAGGAGCATGTGGAGCGCCGGCGTGTTTCAAGGCTAGCCACGTCAATCGCTGCATGGAAAATGAGAAACATTTGTCATGACCGTATTGTTGCTTAAACAGAACAATCTCTCTCTCTCTCTCTCTCTCTCTCTCCCTCTCTCACGCACACATTTTGTCATGATATCTCTCTCTCACTTAACCATATATCCATGGTGCAGTTAATGTTACGTTGGAGAATAGAGTAGAAAACAGTAAGAAGAAAATGATGCGACTTTCAGACTTGTTGAAAACACTTTCTTAAGGAAATTATTAGCTTCCACTCAAACCATATACAACAAAGTCGTTCTGAAGTTTCTTTCAAAGAAATTCTTTTTGAAGAGTTTCATGACTCTTCATTTTAATTGAACCTTTATGAAAATCATGACTTTTTATGTTGCAATTTTTTTATTAAAAAAATCCTTAACCCTTCAAAAAGGGTTAAATTAAAAAGTAAGTCACTTTTGCACTAAAAAATAAATTCCATGATTTATAATCCAATATATCTCATTTTATTTTAATAAAATAAAAATCATTGTTCAATCTTAATCATACTTGGACGTTCCACTTGTCTAAATGTTAAATGTGTCACACATGCGCTACATGTACATGTTCTAATGTCACATGTCCATTGATTCTCTCAATTATTTATTCATTAGTGTTTATGATACTTTATATATACACTCACGTACCAAATGAAAGCTTTTGCAAACTTTCTATGTGGGAAAAAAATATTTAAAACACAAACACACTTACTTCCACTTCTATATAACAATCTATCCTAGATTTTAACATGTTATATGTCCAAATCCAGCATAATAATTGTTAGAATTGAAGTTGAGACATGACCCTCTAATAACATATTAGAATTTATATATTTTGGGATTGAGAGCAAAAGTAAGAAATTAATATGGTTTGACCTAATGGCCTACGTCTATTGTGAAAAGCCTTTGGACAACTATATCTTTATTGTCTTGAATTGTGTATAAACCCATAGTGGTGTTATTTCCACACTATTAGTGTGGAAATATCAGTTTTTGATACAAAATATTGCATCAAAAACTGATATTTCCACACCAATAGTGCAGAAATAACACTATTTGGTGCGGAAATATCATTACCCTAAATCGATTGGAGTATATATATGAGAGAGAGAGAGAGAGAGAGGCTAACCCTAGATCAACCATACACTATAATGAGATTACTTTACTATACCACAATTAAGTTTTCTATAACTAGAATTAAGATCACTAAATATATTGAATATAGACTAGAATTAACGCGAAAGAAGTGAAATCTCTTTTAAAAAAAATATTATTTTATAATTATGTTAGTGGAATAGAGACGTGATATAATCCTAACCATTTATTTTAAAAGGAAATGTGTGGATTGAAAGAACTCTACTCGGTAGAGTTCCCCAGAAACTCTAGAGAATCTTAATCCGTTATAATATGCTCGGAATAATCAACTATAAAGGAAAGTAAAGAAGGAAGGAAGAAAAAAAAAAAAAAAAAAACCAATGTTTATATTTTGTGTTGGATGTGTAACCTATGTTTTGTTCAATCCTAGAGGTAGATAGTATGGATTTACAGTAATAGGCTAATAGCTTCATTTGGACTCCTAGCCCAGATGGTTGCTTTTCTACCAAATCAGCCTTTCGTGCTTACCAATGTTTGAGGTTTTCCTCTCCAAGTCCCATGTACAAGGAGGATTGGAATAAGTTGTGGAGTTCCAAGATCCATGTCCGGCTTAAACTCTTCCGTTGGAAGATCGCCCTGGAATACACTTCCATCCAGATGTATTAAATAATAGATTTCTTATTGAGGACATATCCTGCCCTTTGAGTAATGGGGATCCAGGAACCTGAGTCTTTAATTCATTTATTTATTAAGTGCCCCATTGCTCAAATTATTTGGTCCCAATCCCTTTGGCCTCTTAGATTCAACTCAATGAGTTTTCGACATATAGGGGAGTGAGTGAGTTTCCTATTGCATGCTAATAAATCTCTTTTAATCCAAAGCAATGAATCTCATAATTTCTTGCTATTTGCTACTATATGTTGGGAGTTAATATGGAGGGAAAGAAACATGCAGATTCAAGATCCCTTAAGTATTGATCCCATGAATTAGCCAAAGCCATAAAAATTTCAATTAACAATTGGCTTGGAAATGTGATGGTGTTATAGCTCCAAAACACTCCACCTTGAGCCCCTCTCCTTCAGGACTACTAAAAGTTAATTTTGATGCAGTTGTCAATACAAATGCAGTCACTCTCAAAGTTGTCTGCCGCAACCATTTAGGTGAGATTTTGTTCTTTGGTCACATACAACTGACTTAGGAGATCCATATTGGGCTAAAGCCAAAGCTTCCTTTTTTGCTGTGGAAAGGATGCTTTGTCTTTCATGTTTTTTTCTAGAAGGAGATGCTTTGAACATTATTAATCCCTTAGCTTGCTCTTTAGTTTTACCTCATTGGTTTGTAACAGATATATTAGCAGACATTCGCTATAAACTATCGTATATTTCTTTTTTGGTATGTAAGTCATGCGGTTAGGGAACTTAATTCCCTAGCCCAACATTGCTCGTTGGGCTTCTGTTTCCCAGTTCCATGGAAGGATTTTCATCTCCTAGTCCCTCCCTCTTTGCTCGTTAAGGATGGCGAGGGAGATGGTCTTTCTTCCTCAGATTTTTGTATTTGCTTTCTTATTCCTTTCTTTTATAATATTAATGTATTTGCTTTCTTATTCCTTTTTTTCATATAATATTAATGTTATTTAGCTAAAAAAAAGAGTTGTCTAAAACAAAATTTGCTACATTACCTCAAGTGACACAGGATCTGCATGCAATTGTTTCAAACATTAATTCTAGGATCACATACCTGTCGGAATGGAGGAATCATCCCACTGTAATTACCGGTCGCAATGTCAAGAGCTGTCCTGCCTCCCTTGTTCAACAAGTTTAAGTCAACTCTTTTGTCCCATGTTAGAATGCTCACGGCCTTAGGATGACTACCCTTGGAGGCCAAATGTAAAGAGGTGTTTCCATCCCCGTCTTTTTCATTGATAAGCATTTCAAGCTCAGGCATTTCGAGCATAGAACTTACCACTTTGGCTTTCCCACTCATAGCAACTACATGCAAAATGTTTTGACCTTGATAGTTGAGCAACTCAATCGAATCTGGACATTGTTGGAGAAACTCTTGAATTACCTCGATATGTCCTTTGCTGGATGCTGTGTGAATTGGAAAGAAGCCATTCCTGTCTCTTTCATATTTGTAGTCTGTAAGTTTTGTTAATAAGTAACGAACCCCGTTAAGGTATCCTATGGATGCTGCATAGGAAAGAGGTGACATCCCTTCATTGTCTCTCTCTTTGATGAGATTTGGATGTTTGCTCAAAACACTCTCCAGGACATCTTGTACAAAAACAAGAAGGGTAAATATTTTGGATTGAGATTGCAGATTGCGTGAGCGCAGCAATAGTTTTGGATGGTTTGAGATTGAAAGTTATCTTTCAACTTTTCATCTCGACCGTCCAAACAGATTTAATTAAAAAGTATAGAAGTTTTTACTTTTTGTTTGAACAGCCAAACTTTTAATTTTGATCATCCAAAATTATTGCATAGGATCTTGGCCAAATATCATTGGACATGAAATTTGCGCACGCTACTTAATATGAATATACTTCTATAAATCGTCTACAATTTATGGATACTAGTAGGTAACCTGTGCAATACATGAGAAAGTTTAACATAACATGATTTTTTTTTTTTTTTTGGTCTAAATATAAAATTTGATGATTATAATAATTATTAATAAGCATTTATTATTATTAGATCAAATTGCATAATCACCTCCTAAGGTTTGGGTCATTTGCACTCCCTGAATTTTCAATTTTATAATATAATCGCCTGTGATTTTTAAATTTGTGAAATCGATCCCTCTAAGTACATTTTTTTTTTATCAATTTTGCTAACAAAAATTTGTCACATACATTGCACTTGAGTTTATAATAGTGAGTTTTTAATAATAAATTGCATGTTACAAATTTTTGTTAGTAAAATGGACAACAACTATGCCTAGAGAGATTAATTTCACCAATTTAAAAACTCCAATAGTTATATTACAAAATTGAAATCTCAGGGGTCAGTTTGCAAATGACCCAAACCCCAAGAGGTGATTATGTATTTTGACCGTATTAATTATTATTATTGTGCTTGACTGTTTGTATATATGCAAATAGTCTCCACCCTCTAATTTTTTGTTAAATCCAAGTAAAAATTATGGAATATTTTTATGGTGTAATAATATGTAATGATAGATTTTGAGCATTATGACTTAAAATTGACAAAATATATAAAAATAAATAAAAACATATTGATTATATTGGGACACAGCTTGAAATTGAAATATACTAAAGTAGCTAGTAGAAATTCAATACCCATGTTCTTTCCAGTAATGGCAGCGTGAACAATTGATTTGCTTTCCTCAAATGGCTCACTTCTAGAAGCTTTTTCTATCATGAGCTGTACCAGTACCGCATCCCCTGCTTCGGCAGCCATATATAGAGGAGACTTGTGTTCCGCATTCAGATAATATGACACTTCTGGTTCTGTCTCAACCAAGAAATCCGCTATCTCTCTGTACTTATTTTTCAAGACCAAGTTGCGATCCACTACTTCTTTGTATTTGTTAATCAACGCTAGGTGCAGGGGAGTATTCCCCTCATTATTCTTCACCTGCAGTAACTCAGCAGAAGCCAATTTTTTTACTATAGGCAAATGTCCAGCACTTGTAGCTACATGGAGAGCAAGGTCGCCAGCATAGTTTTTTTTCAGTGCAAGTTCATGGTGGCTTTCAAGGATCGCTTCCACAAGCTGATCGTGACCTGAGCTTGCAGCAATATGAAGGATTGTATTCGATTTGGGACTTTCTTGGAAGGCAAGCGAATGACGTTCCATATCTTCTTCCGCTTTCTTTTTGATGAAATCAGTGTTCCCACTTTTTGCAGCCATGTACAATTCACGATGCATTTTTGGAGCCGTTCCAGAAACATCATTGGTCACCGAATCAGATATCCCCAGCCGGGCCAGCAGCCTCTCCGTTTCAGCATCAATTGAGAGACGAGGAATCAGTCGAGGCTTTTGGGCTGCAACAGCGGCCGTTGATTTCAGAAGTAAAAGAGTTGAAGGTGATTGTGATTGTGATTTAAAAAAAAAAAATCCACACAACAAATATGGATAAAAGCATCTCTTACATTCTCTCTAGAATTACTAGCATATATTCATATAGAGCACCAATATATACAACTATACAAGTAGACAAATGTGACTCACCTAATGATGATGAATCCTCCATAAGAATGAGACAAGAAGCCACGAGTTCCTACAAACGATAAGAATGGAGTGTGTGGGGGTGTGGACAGTCACGGCACCTCTTCACTTGTTACTCTCTCTGCACAATATACTAACACAACATATGATATATGCATATATAACTATAAGAGTGTAAGAATGTATTCGTTTATAATGGGCCAAACCAAAGGGGTCCTTGCATGACCTACTTTTCCTGTCGTTGGGGTCCTTTCTGCTGACTTTGTTCGGTTCCTTCTTCTTTTTTTGTTTTTTTTTTTTTCTTAGATTTGGCTGTGGGTGCTTTACCTCCGCCCCCACCGGTAGAGTATTGGAGACAAAAACAACCTGAAGAGTATTGGAGACAAAAACAACCTGTAGAGTATTGGACACAAAAACAAAAAGACAAGAAGAAAGAAAGTATTGGAGACAAAAACAACCTGAAGAGTATTGGAGACAAAAACAACCTGTAGAGTATTGGAGACAAAAACAAAGAGACAAGAAGAAAGAAAAAGTTGGCCAGCTTGATAGCATCCCATGTGTTGGCCAACTTGTTGATAGCATCCCATGTGAAGTTGGCCAGCTTGTTAGAAATTTTTTTTCTATGAGAGAAATCCGTATGCATGTATATGATAGGAGTAGAAAGAACAGAGAGTTAAGTGTAGAGAGAAAAGAGCAAGAAGAGAGTCTTTTGCATATATTAGTGAGACTAGTATAGTTCTCTTAGTGCACAGATCAAAACAAAGTGAGAGAGCAAAAATTCTCTGTGTATTTTTTCAGAGTGAGAGAGATACACAGTGAGTGATACACAGTGTGTGCATGTGGTATCTGCTAATCCACAATTAAGGCACAAGTGCCTAGTAATTTTATATTTTAATATGCACTTGAAATCCCATTTAACACTTAAGATCGATGAAGGATAATTTAACAACAGAAAAATATAAAATGAATTTATTGGACAGCAAACTCTTACCACAGTTGCTCGTGATTTTGCCATTAAGGGTTAATTAGACTGGACACGATCATAACACGTGACCAATCCAGACATATCATAATTGTGTATGGTCCAATGTACTGGACAGAATCACATATGCTATAAGCCATTAACATACTCAACAAAAGTTTTGTGGGGGTGAATAACATAGTGCGACACTTCTTATGAGCTGAATTTATATTCGAATACCTTTCTTTAATAAAAAAAAATAACATTAATATACTCAAATCCATATGTAAAATTAGTAAATTACAATTTCATAGTTCTCATAAATATGAAATTAACTTCAACTATAAATTTAAATCAATATTTTATTGAAACTATCCGAACTAAAAGGCAAATAAACTAGTCAATATCCTCTCTTTTTATGTGCGAACTGGAAACAAAGAACCAAAATAAGAAATTGTATTAACCTGCTAAAATATATTTTAAGCATTATCTATCCTAAGCGAGGAGATTGTTAGGACTTATTCCACATGGGTTAGCTATGCATAGGTGAGGACCGTGAGGTGAGGCAGACCTATAGAATAGAGTCATATGAAAATATTGATGATAAAATGTGGACTTCATGTCTTTACAGGGTTGATAGATAGGCAAGATTAAACCACAACATGAAAAATGAATTTCCGTATGAATGAAAACCTTATTTAAAGATTAGGCACCATGTTCTTGAACCGTGAATTAGGGCTTTCTTCTTCAATAGGTAGGCTCATAGCCGTTATCTTTTGAACACCAGATACTTCTTCCATTACACACCAACTTTGAAGCCCCCACTGGTACAATTGCTTTAGTAGTCATGTCAATTGCTTGGAAGACACATGGAACTTCTTTAATTTTCACAGAAAAGTGTTCTCTTTTCTGTTTGAGTAAGCTAGCAGTTTAAGATTTTTCTCAATTGTTGATATAGCAAGTTGTGATTAGAGTAATATCATTTTTAAATGAATTTATTACATTATTTTTATTAGCACAAAACACAATACATCATCTTAGTAGTTATGAAAAAAATTATGTGTCCTTCAACTTATTGTTTCATTTTTAATGAGAGATATATTTGACTCACATTTTTTTTTTTTTAATTTCTTTTTTACATTAGAGGAAAAAAATAATCAAGAATCACGTATCTTGAGATAAGATTAACAAGATACCCTTATTCTAAAATTATTATATGATGACCATTTTCGGACACTTTCACTCATTTTGACATCGATTGACATAGGAAATTCAGTATATAAATCAATTGGTAAATTGGCCCTTAATCCATTTTGGATCGATCGAGACCACAAGGCCCAACTTCACTCACTCTATCTGAGAACCCAATTAAGTCAATAAGCTCCGTACATCTTTTTTTCTATTTTGCATTTTAAACTTGGATTCCAACTACCAACTCATAAAATTAATTTTGGTAATTAGAGCTACCAATTAATACATATGTGTATAAGACAAACGTGGTTTGATAAGCTCTTTATTCTATCTATGTCTATAGACATGTTAATCAAATTAAGTATTATCAATGATATGATGGATTAAGAAATTATAAGACAAACATTTGTCAAATTGGGTTCAATAAATTATGAAAGCGAATAGTATGATCTAATAGTGGTTTGTTATCAAAGCGTCTAATTTTCAAAACAAAGTTTCAATTATTACATTGGTTTGTTATGGTTTATTAACATAACGTCCTTACATGCAACTTTTAAAACTTGATTTTTTTTTTGGTTAACCGTACTTCTAATTGAAAACAAACTATCATCACAAACAAACGGGTCATAGAACAACAACATAATGAATCACAAACTCATAAGTCATAACAGACATTGTGGAATGGGTTTTTCATTATAACTATGTTTTTTTTAGGGTAAAATATTGATTCATCCCTGATGTATTTATGGATTTCATTTCTCAACCCTAAACTTCAAAATTATTGTTTCATCTCTAAAATATATATATATATATATATATATATTTTTTAAGTTTAAGTATAGAAAGTGTTACATTTTCAATAATGGGACGAAAAACAAATCTTTTAAAGTTTAGGGATGAAAAAAAAAAATCATGCTAACTTAGAGAAAAACAATATATTATCCTTTTTTGACACACACACAACTCTTTATACTCGTGGATTTATAAATTTTGTATATCTTACAAACATGAATTAACAATAATGATGTATTTTACCTTGCTTCTATGTGATATACACTTATATCGTCATTATATTATTTGATTATTGATCTTTTCTTTATTAATGATCATTACCGCATGCATTAGGAATTAGAAATCAATAGCAATTTGATACCAAAGAAGAAATTAATAGTGACATTAATCTGAACCAATGTCTTCATAAACAGTCCACACAAAAAGTAATATTGATAGAAGCTTCAATAAGAATTTATAGAGAGTTCCTAATAGTACAATTAATGAGAGTCCCTGATAAAAACACTTGTAAACAATACATGTACGTACACCCACTTAAATGACCCGATTTCAACAATAGCAGACAACACACAATACAACAAGCATAAAAGAGATTATTTTTCTTTCCCATGTAAAGTAGAAAAATGGTGTTTTGAAGAGGTAAAATAGCTTATCTTGTTGCTAATGGGATGTGATAGCTATTATTACTCCTAGTCGTTAGTGTTTCATCCCCATCGTTAGTGTTACTCCTGGAAACTATTATTAAAAGGCAAAATGGGTAGTAGACAATGTAGCGAAAAATGGGATGGGGTAAGGAACTTGGTAAACAGAGTGGAGCAAATAGTATCGTGAGAATGAGAAGGAAGAATGAGCCAATGATCAAAACAAGATAGGCAAGCCAGTTGAGGTCTCTCACTATTAAATAACTCCCTGTCATGAATGCTAAGGAGACCATAGTAAGAGCTAGTCCTAATATTGGCCCGGTGAACTTAAGGGAAGCAATAACCAAGTCACGATCACCTAGTTGTGCCCAGATAAGGGCAACAACAACAATAACGGAACTGTACATAGCTATGGTGTTGCTAATGGTGAAT
Organism: Fagus sylvatica; assembly: GCA_907173295.1. Lineage (NCBI taxonomy): Eukaryota > Viridiplantae > Streptophyta > Magnoliopsida > Fagales > Fagaceae > Fagus > Fagus sylvatica. Next base: position 3,309,688 of record OU015770.1, on the reverse strand, counting down.
ATGTGGAACATGTGGTGCAGTAGAAAAGTTGCCATGCCATTGTGTGGTTCAGAGTCGTTGATCCCGCCTGGTACGGTGAAACCTGCCGCAAAGGTTACAGTTGCCACAAGTGTTGCCACTAACAATAGAGTGTTGACCCTATCCTTGTAATAGTCCCATGGCATTGAACTTGACGGGTTCCCCCTGCAGGTGTTGGAAATATTTTAAGAATGAACAAACTTTACTCAAAGAAAACCAACATAAATCAGAAAATAAATAACCCAAAAAATAGACTGAACAAAACATAAAATTAGTTTAGGAACAATCTCACTAAGCTATAGAATCACGCAATAGCATTGTCCTTAAAGGTTAATTCGCGCCACCCAGAATGAAACTCGGTGCGAATGGTTTTCCGGCGGAACAACCCCCACGATTAGACTATAGCAAATGCCTTTGTGTTGAACGCACTTCCTTCGCAAAGGTTCAAGAACAACCCTCTAAGATAATGCCTTTCCTTTCTTTGCTTTCAAAAAATAGAAGACATAGCTTCATGCATCTCAAGAACAAACCGGAGAAAGAGAGAGCAAAATAGAAGAAGGTGCAGCCAAAAAATTAGAAAAGCAGAGAGAGAGTGAGATAGGCGTGTATATGAAACCAAAGAGAAAAAGATGCTTTTTTTTTTTTAAGGTGTTGGCTGATGGAGTGCTTAATAAGCAATGGGCTGACAAATTATAATCTGGACTCACACATATATAATATAAATATACCCATTTCCACCCTAGGTCCCAATATCTTTTGCCATCACTGGAAATCCATAGAAGTTTATAAACACAAAGGGAAGCTCTCTTCTAATCAATGTGGGACTAAAAGAAATGACAAAGTGTTTGGAACACACCTATACCAACTTGGACAAGGAGCATGTCGAGCGCCGGCGTGTTTCAAGGCTAGCCACCTCAATCGCTGCATGGAAAATGAGAAACATTTGTCATGACCGTATTGTTGCTTAAACAGAACAATCTCTCTCTCTCTCACGCACACATTTTGTCATGATCTCTCTCTCTCACTGAACCATATATCCATGGTGCAGTTAATGTTACGTTGGAGAATGGAGTAGAAAACAGTAAGAAGAAAATGATGCGACTTTCAGACTTGTTGAAAACACTTTCTTAAGGAAATTATTAGCTTCCACTCAAACCATATACAACAAAGTCGTTCTGAAGTTTCTTTCAAAGAAATTATTTTTGAAGAGTTTCATGACTCTTCATTTTAATTGAACCTTTATGAAAATCATGACTTTTTATGTTGCAATTTTTTTATTAAAAAAATCCTTAACCCTTCAAAAAGGGTTAATTTAAAACGTAAGTCACTTCTGTACTAAAAAAATAAATTCCATGATTTATAATCCAATATATCTCATTTTATTTTAATGAAATAAAAATCATTGTTCAATCTTAATCATACTTGGATGTTCCACTTGTCCAAATGTTAAATGTGCCACACATGCGCTACACGTGTACATGTTCTAATGTCACATGTCCATAGATTCTCTCAATTATTTATTCATTAGTGTTTATGATACTTTATATATACACTCACCAAATGAAAGCTTTGCAAACTTTCTATGTGGGAAAAAAATATTTAAAACACAAACACACTTACTTCCACTTCTATATAACAATCTATCCTAGATTTTAACATGTTATATGTCCAAATCCAGCATAATAATTGTTAGAATTGAAGTTGAGACATGACCCTAATGAATAAATAACACTATTTTGCATCAAAAACTAATATTTCCAAACCAATAGTGCAGAAATAACACTATTTGGTGCAGAAATATCATTACCCTAAATCGATTGGAGTATATATATATGAGAGAGAGAGAGAGAGGCTAACCCTAGATCAACCATACGCTATAATGAGATTACTTTACTATACCACAATTAAGTTTTCTATAACTAGAATTAAGATCACTTAATATATTGAATACAGACTAGCTAGAATTAACGCGAAAGAAGTGAAATCTCTTTTAAAAAAAATATTATTTTATAATTATATTAGTGGAATGGAGATATAGTATAATCCTAATCATTTATTTTAAAAGGAAATGTGTGGATTTAAAGAACTCTACTTGGTAGAGTTCCCCATAAACTCTAGAGGATCTTAATCCGTTATAATATGCTCGAAATAATCAACCATAAAGGAAAGTAAAGAAGGAAGGAAGAAAAAAAAAAAAAAACCAATGTTTATATTTTGTGTTGGATGTGTAACCTATGTTTTGTTCAATCCTAGAGGTAGACAGTATGGATTTATGGTAATAGGCTAATAGCTTCATTTGGACTCCTAGCCCAGATGGTTGCTTTTCTACCAAATCAGCCTTTCGTGCTTACCAATGTTTGAGGTTTTCCTCTCCAAGTCCCATGTACAAGGAGGATTGGAATAAGTTGTGGAGTTCCAAGATCCATGTCCGGCTTAAACTCTTCCGTTGGAAGATCGCCCTGGAATACACTTCCATCCAGAGATGTATTAAATAATAGATTTCTTATTGAGGACATCTCCTGCCCTTTGAGTAATGGGGAACCTGAGTCTTTAATTCATTTATTTATTTAGTGCCCCATTGCTCAAATTTTTTGGTCCCAATCCCTTCGGCCTCTTAGATTCAACTCAATGAGTTTTCGACATATAGGGGAGTGAGTGAATTTCCTATTGCATGCTAATAAATCTCTTTTAATCCAAAGCAATGAATCTCATAATTTCTTGCTATTTGCTACTATATGTTGGGAGTTAATATGGAGGGAAAGAAACATGCAGATTCAAGATCCCATAAGTATTGACCCCATGAATTAGCCAAAGCCATAAAAATTTCAATTAACAATTGGCTTGGAAATGTGATGGTGTTATAGCTCCAAAACACTCCACCCTGAGCCCCTCTCCTTCAAGACTACTAAAAGTTAATTTTGATGCAGTTGTCCATACAAATGCAGCCACTCTCAAAGTTGTCTGCCGCAACCATTTTGGTGAGATTTTTGTATTTGCTTTCTCATTCCTTTCTTTTATAATATTAATGTATTTGCTTTCTTATTCCTTTTTTTCATATAATATTAATGTTATTTAGCTAAAAAAAAAGAGTTGTGTAAAACAAAATTTGCTACATTACCTCAAGTGACACAGGATCTGCATGCAATTGTTTCAAACATTAATTCTAGGATCACATACCTCTCGGAATGAAGGAATCTCCCCACTGTAATTACCCGCAATGTCGAGAGCTGTCTCGCCTTCCTTGTTCAACAAGTTTAAGTCAACTCTTTTGTCCCATGTTAGAATGCTCACGGCCTTAGGATGACAACCCATGGAGGCCAAATGTAAACAGGTGTTTCCAGCCCCGTCTTTTTCATTGATAAGCATTACAAGCTCAGGCATTTTGAGCATCTTACTTACCACTTTGGCTTTCCCACTCATAGCAGCTACATGCAAAATGTTTTGACCTTGATCGTTGAGCAACTCAATCGAATCTGGACATTGTTGGAGAAACGCTTGAATTACCTCGATGTGTCCTTTGCTGGATGCTGTGTGAATTGGAAAGAAGCCATTCCTGTTACTTTCATAATTGCAGTCTGTAGATTTTGTTAATAAGTAACGAACCCCGTCAAGGTATCCTATGGATGCTGCATAGGAAAGAGGTGACATCCCTTCATTGTCTCTGTCTCTCTCTTTGATGAGATTTGGATGTTTGCGCAAAACACTCTCCAGGACATCTTGTACAAAAACAAGAAGGGTAAATATTTTGGATTGAGATTGCGTGAGCGCAGCAATAGTTTTGGATGGTTTGAGATTGAAAGTTATTTTTCAACTTTTCATCTCGGCCGTCCAAACAAATTTAATTAAAAAGTATAAAAGTTTTTACTTTTTGTTTGAACAGCCAAACTTTTAATTTTGATCATCCAAAACTATTGCATAGGATCTTGGCCAAATATCATTGGACACGAAATCTGCGCACACTACTTAATATGAATATACTTTTATAAATTGTTTACAATTTATGGATACTAGTAGGTAATCCGTGCAATACATGAAAAAATTTAACATAACATGATTTTTTTTTTTGTCTAAATATAAAATTTGATGATTATAATAATTATTAATAAGCATTTATTATTATTAGGTCAAATTACATAATCACCTTCTAGGGTTTGGGTCATTTGCACTCCCTGAATTTTCAATTTTACAATATAATCACCTGTGATTTTTAAATTTGTGAAATTGACCCCTCTAAGTACATTTTTTTTTTTTTATCAATTTTACTAACAAAAATTTGTCACATACATTGCACTTGAGTTTATAATAGTGAATTTTTAATAATAAATTTCATGTGATAAATTTTTGTTAGCAAAATAGACAACAAATGTACCTAGAGGGATTAATTTCACCAATTTAAAAACTCCAATGGTTATATTACAAAATTGAAACCTTAGGGATCAGTTTGCAAATGACCCAAACATCAGGGGGTGATTATGTATTTTGGCCTTATTAATTATTATTATTGTGTTTGACTATTTGTATATATGCAAATAGTCTTCACCCTCTAATTTTTTGTTAAATCCAAGTAAAAATTATGGAATATTTTTATGGTGTAATAATATGTAATGATAGATTTTGAGCATTATGACTTAAAATTGACAAAATATATAAAAATAAATAAAAACATATTGATTATATTGGGACACAGCTTGAAATTGAAATATACTGAAGTAGCTAGTAGAAATTCAATACCCATGTTCTTTCCAGTAATGGCAGCATGAACAATTGATTTGCTTTCCTCAAATGGCTCACTTCTAGAAGCTTTTTCTATCATGAGCTGTACTAGTACCGCATCCCCTGCTTCGGCAGCCATATATAGAGGAGACTTGTGTTCCGCATTCAGATAATATGACACTTCTGGTTCTGTCTCAACCAAGAAATCCGCTATCTCTCTGTACTTATTTTTCAAGACCAAGTTGCGATCCACTACTTCTTTGTATTTGTTAATCAACGCTAGGTGCAGGGGAGTATTCTCCTCATTATTCTTCACCTGCAGGGGAGTATTCCCCTCATTATTCTTCACCTGCAGTAACTCAGCAGAAGCCAGTTTTTTTACTATAGACAAATGTCCAGCACTTGTAGCTACATGGAGAGCAAGGTCGCCAGCATAGTTAATTCTCTGTGCAAGTTCATACTGGATTTCAAGCATCGCTTCCACAAGCTGATCGTGACCTGAGCTTGCAGCAATATGAAGGATTGTATTCGATTTGGGACTTTCTTGGAAGGCAAGCGAAGGACGTTCCATATCTTCTTCCGCTTTCTTTTTGATGAAATCAGTGTCCCCACGTTTTGCAGCCATGTACCATTCAAGATGCATTTTTGGAGCCGTTCTAGGAACATCTTTTGGGATGTCAGGTATGTCTTCTTCTAGCGATCCGTTTTCCTCAACTTCAGGAGTAATTGTACAAGCATCAAAAATTTTAAAAATAAAAAATTGACGTTTTTAGAAGTAAAAGAGTTGAAGGTGATTGTGATTTAAAAAATAAAAAGTTTATAAAAAAAAATCCACACAACAAAAATGGATAAAAGCATCTCTTACATTCTCTCTAGAATTACTAGCATATATTCATATAGAGCACCAATATATACAAGTAGACAAATGTGACTCACCTGGTGATGATGATGAACCCTCCATAAGAATGAGACAAGAAGCCACGAGTTCCTACAAACGATAAGAATGGAGTGTGTGGGGGGTGTGGACAGTCACGGCTAGGGGTGACCACAGGTCAGTTAGTCGGGTTTCGCGGGTTAGACGGAACACCAACACACAAAACCACAACAACACTACCACACACAACTACAAAACTGAAACAACAACACAAATCTGATTTAGCAAAAAAATAAAAATAAAAATACAAATCTGAACAGATTTCCATCAAACTCAACAATACAACATCAAACCGAAACATCAAACTCAAACTACAATGTTAAAAAATATCAAGAACCCACAAATTTTCAAATCTGAACCCACAAAGAGTATTGCCAAGGGTCAGGTAAAAACTTACAATAAGTTATAACCTATTGAACCAACATTCCTAATGTACAAAATGATATTCATTAAAAAAAAAATGAATAACCTATTTTATATATTTTATTTACAAGCAAAAAAACAAAAACTGCACATCACTGTTTATGAGGGTTGACCTTTAAGTGGACAAATTAAAGCAATGTAAAATGTATATTTATAGTTATAGTTCTGCAAGCAAAATCTAAAAAATTAATTCAAATAGTGATTAGGTTCTGGAAAATTACCAATTTTCTTTGCAGCTCCTGTCATATTGAGTGTTAATGTATTATGCATATTTGTGCATGTTGTGGGCAAAATTGGTCCATCAAAAGACACTGAGCTGTCCAAGTGCTGTTTCTGCCGAAAGGGATTTTGAGGGATGGGGGACAGAAATATCCAAAACCTTCCAAACTCTCTTTAAACTCCCTTGTCTTTCTCTTTTCTCCCAAAGATTCAATCTTGTTAAGGCGTGGTGACTGCAGGTACAGACACACTGGGACCAAATGGAAATGGAAATTTCCTCCTTAAACAAAGTTACAAAAATGCCCATATGATACTATATGCATATTCCAAGAGAACAATATTATAGTGTAGGGTTACATGGAGTATTTCAAAGGAAGTAAAGGGTATTTTTGAAATAATAGAAAACATAATTTTTTATTTGGAAATGGAATTCCATGTAGGATTGTGGAATTCTTCGATATGGAGTTCGTTGTTTCCCATAACTACTTTGTGTTATAAAAATAATTATTTTATTTGGTCCTACTTTCTTCAGTCAAATGCCCACAAAAGCTCTGGCTCAGTCACTTTGTGGTACAAATAAATGAAATAATAAGTATTCTTTACAATGTTAAAGTAGAAAGATAAGAGTATTTTTACTGGCTCCCTCGTATAACGTTTAGATTTTGTCCTGTTTTTGTTGTTTCGATCCCAGAAAAGAGGATTCCCGAATGTTAATTTTGAGGTTAATATGAATATGATAAGTTAGTCTCGCAACATATAACAAGAACAATTGTTGTTAATCATATTTTTTAATAGTATAATTTTAAATTCGTTTTTTTTTGTTAATGTAATCCACTAATCCTAATTCTTTGGATTTTATTTTTCTTGGATGTCCTACCAAATTATTCTCCTAGATCCTATTTTCTTGTGTATGTAGCAAATTTGTTTAGTGAGAATTAAGGCACAAGTGCCTAGTAATTTTATATTTTAATATGCACTTGAAATCCCATTTAACACTTAAGATCGATGAAGGATAATTTAACAATAGAAAAATATAAAATGAATTTATTGGACAGCAAACTCTTACCACAGTTGCTCGTGATTTTGCCATTAGGGGTCAATTACAATTTATTGGAAGTTTTTCTTTATAGTATTTATAATTTTCAGAGCTTTTATTTTTGAAAAAAAAAATCATTTCCATTTTTTTTGAAAATGGACATTGCATACATATCGTGGAGAAGATTTTATTTTTATATTTTAATAAATTTAAAGGTAAATATATTATTTTTATCTAATGCAGAGTGATTATTTTAAATGTAGTACCATATTCACTTTTATATTGGTAAAATACCAAATTTTCACAATAATATAAATCATCTATATTTCAAACCAAATAGAAACGAGATGAATCGTTTGGTTTAATTCTTCAAAGGTTTTTCCTTAGAGCAACTCCAGCAGTTTTTAAAAATTTTATCTACTCTATCTCTATATTTACACTATCAACTACTCTCTATTTATTTTTACTCCAACAGTATTCTCTATTTCACTCTCTACTCTATATAAATATACTTTTTTATTATTTTACCACATTTAAATATTATATTTTTTACTTTTCCGAATTGTTGTTTCGCACCAAAAAAAACTAACTGCTGCCGTGGTATAGAAAATAAAACCACCGGAAATCTGAACAACAAAACCACTGTGGAGATCTGAACAACCAACAACCAAAAACCACCGCAAACAACCAAACACACCCACCTAACTACCACCACAAAATAACCACGCACTCCGACCAAATTTTCAGCCACTTCCCCAGATAAAAAAAAAAAAAATTTCTCATCCCTTTTTTTCTCAAAATTTTCTCACCACTGTTCTCCACTTCCTCAAGCTCTCCATCCACCACCTCCATAAAAATTTTTGATCCCAATCGCACCCTCCAAACGAAACTGTGCCCCTACCCACATCCATGTCTCACCCCTTCCTCCACCTCCTCGATCGCACCGCCACCACCATCGATGGGCCTTCCATGTTGGGCCAAGGTTGCAAAAATCCCTGCGATGAAGAGTCGAGGTTGCGCCCTGAGCTGAAGAGTAAGACGTCACGAGAGAGAGAAGAAGCAGAGAAAGAAGCGAGCAAGAAGAACTAGATGAGAGAGAGGAGCGAGGAGAGAGGAGAACCAGAAATTCAAGAGTCAGTTGAAAAAGTCGTTCGCAACCCCAAGCCACCACCACGCCGAGATCGCAACCCCAAGCCACCACCACCACGCCGGCGTTTCCAACCTCAAACCGTAGCCCAACCCCGTTTCGTGCTGAGATCTTTTCACCAATCAACCACCATGCCGGCGTTTCCAACCGAAACCGAAGCCCAACCCGTTTCTTGCTTCAGCAGAAAACGAAGAGAGCAAAGAGATCTGAGATCGTGCTTCAGCCGAAAACGAAGAGAGGATAGAGAGAAGAGAGAGAACAGAATGAAGAGAGAGAAAAATTCGGATAGAAATGAGCTTCGGGGAAAAACGGAAAAATTTATATTTGGTGGCCCCGCATTGTTTTTTTAATGAGTTTAATGGTATAGAAAATGTACAGTAGCTTTTCATTTGTGAAAAGCTACTGTACATTTTCTAAAAAAATTTGAAGACGCAGTAGAGAAATAGAGGACTGCTGGAGGGGATTATTTTACTTTGTTGGCTATTTGTGGAGATAGAGTGCAGTTTTAAACAACTGCTGGTCATGCTCTTAGGGTTCTACTAGACAAAATATGATCATTTGGCTTTGCAGAGGCTACAAGCCTACAACTATAGGCGTTCGAGTGTATAAATTGAAAAGGTAATAAAGTTGCTCATTTGAATTTCCTTTAGCATCCCAAACAAGATTGGGGAGACACAGTTGGCAGTGGCGGCCTGGCGGGTCCTCCATGACTAGAGATGTTCCATGTAAAACAGTGACAAACTGGCAACAGAAAGGTTTGTCCTGTATTAAACAATAAGCATTGTTGTGTATGGCAAGAATTTGGTTTCGAGTACTCCATTGTACTAGATTGGACACGTTCATAACACGTGATCAATCTGAACATATCATAATTGTATATGGTCCAATGCATTGGACAGAAGCTTAACACATAGTTTATAAACATATGCTATGAGCCATTAACACACTCAACGAAAGTTTCGTGGGGGTGAATAACATAGTGCAACACTTCTCATGAGCTAAATTTATATTCGAATACCTTTCTCTAATAAAAAAAAATAACATTAATATACTCAAATCCATATGTAAAATTAGTAAATTACAATTTCATAATTCTCATAAATATGAAATTAACTTCAACTATAAATTTAAATCAATATTTTATTGAAACTATCCGAACTAAAAGGCAAATAAACTAGTCAATATCCTCTCTTTTTATGTGCGAACTGGAAACAAAGAACCAAAATAAGAAATTGTATTAACCTGCTAAAATATATTTTAAGCATTATCCATCCTAAGCGAGGAGATTGTTAGGACTTATTCCACATGGGTTAGCTATGCATAGGTGAGGACCGTGAGGTGAGGCAAACCTATAGAATAGAGTCATATGAAAATATCGATGATAAAATGTGGACTTCATGTCTTTACAGGGTGGATAGATAGGCAAGATTAAACCACAACATGAAAAATGAATTTCCGTATGAATGAAAACCTTATTTAAAGATTAGGCACCATGTTCTTGAACCGTGAATTAGGGCTTTCTTCTTCAATAGGTAGGCTCATAGCCGTTATCTTTTGAACACCAGATACTTCTTCCATTAAACACCAACTTTGAAGCCCCCGCTGGTACAATTGCTTTAGTAGTCATGTCAATTGCTTGGAAGACACATGGAACTTCTTTAATTTTCACAGAAAAGTGTTTTCTTTTCTGTTTGAGTAAGCTAGCAGTTTAAGATTTTTCTCAATTGTTGATATAGCAAGTTGTGATTAGAGTAATATCATTTTTAAATGAATTTATTACATTATTTTTATTAGCACGAAACACAATACATCATCTTAGTAGTTATGAAAAAAATTATGTGTCCTTCAACTTATTGTTTAATTTTTAATGAGAGATCGATATAGTTGACTCACATTTTTTTTTTTTTAATTTCTTTTTTACATTAGAGGAAAAAAATAATCAAGAATCACGTATCTTGAGATAAGATTAACAAGATACCCTTATTCTAAAATTATTATATGATGACCATTTTCGGACACTTTCACTCATTTTGACATCGATTGACATAGGAAATTCAGTATATAAATCAATTGGTAAATTGGCCCTTAATCCATTTTGGATCGATCGAGACCACAAGGCCCAACTTCACTCACTCTATCTGAGAACCCAATTAAGTCAATAAGCTCCGTACATCTTTTTTTCTATTTTGCATTTTAAACTTGGATTCCAACTACCAACTCATAAAATTAATTTTGGTAATTAGAGCTACCAATTAATACATATGTGTATAAGACAAACGTGGTTTGATAAGCTCTTTATTCTATCTATGTCTATAGACATGTTAATCAAATTAAGTATTATCAATGATATGATGGATTAAGAAATTATAAGACAAACATTTGTCAAATTGGGTTCAATAAATTATGAAAGCGAATAGTATGATCTAATAGTGGTTTGTTATCAAAGCGTCTAATTTTCAAAACAAAGTTTCAATTATTACATTGGTTTGTTATGGTTTATTAACATAACGTCCTTACATGCAACTTTTAAAACTTGATTTTTTTGGTTAACCGTACTTTTACGTAGTTTATTTTCTAATTGAAAACAAACTATCATCACAAACGGGTCATAGAACAACAACATAATGGATCACAAACTCATAAGTCATAACAGACATTGTGGAATGGGTTTTTTATTATAACTATGTTTTTTTTTAGGGTAAAATATTGATTCATCCCTGATGTATATATGGATTTCATTTCTCGTTCCTAAACTTCAAAATTATCATTTCATCTCTAAAATATATTTTAAGTTTAAGTATAGAAAGTGTAACATTTTCAATAATGGGATGAAAAACAAATCTTTTAAAGTTTAGGGATAAAAAAAAAAATCATGCTAACTTAGAGAAAAACAATATATTATCCTTTTTTGACACACACACAACTCTTTATACTCGTGGATTTATAAATTTTGTATATCTTACAAACATGAATTAACAATAATGATGTATTTTACCTTGCTTCTATGTGATATACACTTATATCGTCATTATATTATTTGATTATTGATCTTTTCTTTATTAATGATCATTACCGCATGCATTAGGAATTAGAAATCAATAGCAATTTGATACCAAAGAAGAAATTAATAGTGACATTAATCTGAACCAATGTCTTCATAAACAGTCCACACAAAAAGTAATATTGATAGAAGCTTCAATAAGAATTTATAGAGAGTTCCTAATAGTACAATTAATGAGAGTCCCTGATAAAAACACTTGTAAACAATACATGTACGTACACCCACTTAAATGACCCGATTTCAACAATAGCAGACAACACACAATACAACAAGCATAAAAGAGATTATTTTTCTTTCCCATCGTTAGTGTTACTCCTGGTAAACTTTTATTAAAAGGCAAAATGGGCAGTAGCCAATGTAGAGAAAAATGGGATGGGTTAAGGAACTTGGTAAATAGAGTGGAGTAATTAGTATCGTGACAATGAGAAGGAAGAGTGAGCCAATGATCAAAACAAGATAGGCAAGGCAGTTGAGGTCTCTCACTATTAAACAACTCCCTGCCATGAATGCTAAGGAGACCATAGTTAGAGCTAGATCTAATATTGGCACGGTGAGCTTAAGGGAAGCATTAACCAAGTCAAGATCACCTAGTTGTGCGGCTTGTGCCCAGATAAGGACAACAACAACAGTTAGGGAACTGTACATAGCTATGGTGTTGCTAATGATGAATATGTGGAACATGTGGGGCAGTAGAGAAGTTGCCATGCCTTTGTGTGGTTCAGAGTCGTTGTTCCCGCCTGGTACGATGAAACCTGCCGCAAAGGTTAAAGTTGTCACAAGTGTTGCCACCAACAATAGAGTGTTGAGCCTATCCTTGTACTTGTCCGTGCTAGGTGCATCCCTTAGCTTTGAACTTTGTGAATTCTCCCTGATGGTGTCCTTGTAATTGTTCGTGCTAGATCGCTCCCCTGGCTTTGAACTTGGCGGGTTCTCCCTGCAGGTAGTGCTTCGACGAGGAGCATGTGGAGCGATGGCGTATCTCAAGGCTAGCCACGTCAATAGCTGCATGGAAAATGAGAAACATTTGTCATGACCGTATTGTTGCTTAAACAGAACAATCTCTCTCTCTCTCACGCACACATTTTGTCATGATCTCTCTCTCTCACTTAACCATATATCCATGGTGCAGTTAATGTTCCGTTGGAGAATAGAGTGGAAAACAGTAAGAAGAAAATGATGCGACTTTCAGACTTGTTGAAAACACTTTCTTAAGGAAATTATTAGCTTCCACTCAAACCATATACAACAAAGTCGTTCTGAAGTTTCTTTCAAAGAAATTCTTTTTGAAGAGTTTCATGACTCTTCATTTTAATTGAACCTTTATGAAAATCATGACTTTTTATGTTGCAATTTTTTTATTAAAAAAATCCTTAACCCTTCAAAAAGGGTTAATTTAAAAAGTAAGTCACTTCTGTACTAAAAAATAAATTCCATGATTTATAATCCAATATATCTCATTTTATTTTAATAAAATAAAAATCATTGTTCAATCTTAATCATACTTGGACGTTCCACTTGTCCAAGTGTTAAATGTGCCACACATGCGCTACACGTGTACATGTTCTAATGTCACATGTCCATAGATTCTCTCAATTATTTATTCATTAGTGTTTATGATACTTTATATATACACTCACGTACCAAATAAAAGCTTTGCAAACTTTCTATGTGGGAAAAAAATATTTAAAACACAAACACACTACTTCCACTTCTATATAAATCTATCCTAGATTTTAACATGTTATATGTCCAAATCCAACATAATAATTGTTAGAATTGAAGTTGAAACATGACCCTCTAATAACATATTAGAATTTATATATTTTGGGATTGGGAGCAAAAGTGAGAAATTAATATGGTTTGACCTAATAGCCTACGTTTATTATGAAAAGCCTTTGGACAACTATATCTTTATTGTCTTGAATTGTGTATAAACCCATAGTGGTGTTATTTCCGCACTATTGGTGTGGAAATATCAGTTTTTGCAGAAAGAACACTATTTGGTGTGAAAATATCATTACCCTAAATTGATTGGAGTATATATATGAGAGAGAGAGAGAGAGAGAGAGAGAGAGAGAGAGAGAGAGAGAGAGAGAGAGAGAGAGAGAGAGAGAGAGAGGCTAACCCTAGATCAACCATACGCTATAATGAGATTACTTTACTATACCACAATTAAGTTTTCTATTACTAGAATTAAGATCACTTAATATATTGAATATAGACTAGAATTAACGCGAAAGAAGTGAAATCTCTTTTAAAAAAAATATTATTTTATAATTATGTTAGTGGAATGGAGATGTGGAATAATCCTAACCATTAATTTTAAAAGGAAATGTGTGGATTTAAAGAACTCTACTTGGTAGAGTTTCTCAGAAACTTTAGAGGATCTTGATCCGTTATAATATGCTCGGAATAATCAACCATAAAGGAAAGTAAAGAAGGAAGGAAGAAAAAAAAAAAAAAAAAACCAATGTTTATATTTTGTGTTGGATGTGTAACCTATGTTTTGTTCAATCCTAGAGGTAGACAATATGGATTTATGGTAATAGGCTAATAGCTTCATTTGGACTCGTAGCCCAGATGGTTGCTTTTCTACCAAATCAGCCTTTCGTGCTTACCAATGTTTGAGGTTTTCCTCTCCAAGTCCCCTGTACAAGGAGGATTGGAATAAGTTGTGGAGTTCCAAGATCCATGTCCGGCTTAAACTCTTCCGTTGGAAGATCGCCCTGGAATACACTTCCATCCAGAGATGTATTAAATAATAGATTTCTTATTGAGGACATCTCCCGCCCTTTTGAGTAATGGGGAACTGAGTCTTTAATTCATTTATTTATTAAGTGCCCCATTGCTCAAATTATTTGGTCCCAATCCCTTTGGCCTCTTAGATTCAACTCAATGAGTTTTCGACATATAGAGGAGTGAGTGAATTTCCTATTGCATGCTAATAAATCTCTTTTAATCCAAAGCAATGAATCTCATAATTTCTTGCTATTTGCTACTATATGTTGGGAGTTAATATGGAGGGAAAGAAACATGCAGATTCAAGATCCCATTAAGTATTGACCCCATGAATTAGCCAAAGCCATAAAAATTTCAATTAACAATTGGCTTGGAAATGTGATGGTGTTATAGCTCCAAAACACTCCACCCTGAGCCCCTCTCCTTCAGGACTACTAAAAGTTAATTTTGATGCGGTTGTCAATACAAATGCAGTCACTCTCAAAGTTGTCTGCCGCAACCATTTAGGTGAGATTTTGTTCTTTGGTCACATACAACTGACTTAGGAGATCCATATTGGGCTAAAGCCAAAGCTTCCTTTTTTGCTGTGGAAAGGATGCTTTGTCTTTCATGTTTTTTTCTAGAAGGAGATGCTTTGAACATTATTGATCCCTTAGCTTGCTCTTTAGTTTTACCTCATTGGTTTGTAACAGATATATTAGCACACATTCGCTATAAACTATCGTCTATTTCTTTTTTGGTATGTAAGTCATGCGGTTAGGGAACTTAATTCCCTAGCCCAACATTGCTCGCTGGGCTTCCGTTTCCCAGTTCCATGGAAGGATTTTCATCTCCTAGTCCCTCCCTCTTTGCTCGTTAAGGATGGCGAGGGAGATGGTCTTTCTTCCTCAGATTTTTGTATTTGCTTTCTTATTCCTTTCTTTTATAATATTGATGTATTTGCTTTCTTATTCCTTTTTTTCATATAATATTAATGTTATTTAGCTAAAAAAAAAAAGAGTTGTCTAAAACAAAATTTGCTACATTACCTCAAGTGACACAGGATCTGCATGCAATTGTTTCAAACATTAATTCTAGGATCACATACCTCTCGGAATGAAGAAATCTCCCCACTGTAATTACCCGCAATGTCGAGAGCTGTCTTGCCTTCCTTGTTCAACAAGTTTAAGTCAACTCTTTTGTCCCATGTTAGAATGCTCACGACCTTAGGATGACTACCCTTGGAGGCCAAATGAAAAGGGGTGTTTCCATCCCTGTCTTTTTCATTGATAAGCATTTCAAGCTCAGGCATTTTTGGCATTTTGAGCATCTTACTTACCACTTTGGCTTTCCCACTCATAGCAGCTACATGCAAAATGTTTTGATTTTGATGGTTGAGCAACTCAATCGAATCTGGACATTGATGGAGAAACTTTTGAATTACCTTGATATGTCCTTTGCTGGATGCTGTGTGAATTGGAAAGAATCCATTCTTGTCACTTTCATAATTGCAGTCTGTAGATTTTTCTAATAAGTAATCAACCCCGTCAAGGTATCCTATGGATGCTGCATAGGAAAGAGGTGACATCCCTTCATTGTCTCTCTCTTTGCTGGGATTTGGATGTTTGCTCCAAACTCTCTTCAGGACATCTTGTACAAAAACAAGAAGGGTAAATATTTTGGATTGAGATTGCGTGAGCGCAGCAATGGTTTTGGATGGTTTGAGATTGAAAGTTATTTTTCAACTTTTCATCTCGGCCGTCTAAACAGATTTAATTAAAAAGTATAGAAGTTTTTACTTTTTGTTTGAACAGCCAAACTTTTAATTTTGATCATCCAAAACTATTGCATAGGATCTTGGCCAAATATCATTGGACACGAAATTTGCGCACGCTACTTAATATGAATATACTTCTATAAATCGTCTATAATTTATGGATACTAGTAGGTAACTCGTGCAATACATGAGAAAGTTTAACATAACATGATTTTTTTTTTTGTCTAAATATAAAATTTGATGATTATAATAATTATTAATAAGCATTTATTATTATTAGATCAAATTGTATAATCACCTCCTAGGGTTTGGGTCATTTGCAGTCCCTAAATTTTCATTTTACAATATAACCACCTGTGATTTTTAAATTTGTGAAATTGACCTCCTCTAAGTACATTTTTTTTTTTTTATCAATTTTGCTAACAAAAATTTGTCACATACATTGCATTTGAGTTTATAATAGTGAATTTTTAATAACAAATTGCACATGACAAATTTTTGTTAGCAAAATGGACAACAAATGTACCTAGAGAGATTAATTTCACCAATTTAAAAACTTCAATGGTTATATTGCAAAATTAAAACCTCAAGGGTCAGTTTGCAAATGACCCAAATCCCATGGGATGATTATGTATTTTTGTCTTATTAATTATTATTATTGTGTTTGACTTTGTATATATGCAAATAGTCTCCACCCTCTAATTTTTTGTCAAATCCAAGTAAAAATTATGGAATATTTTTATGGTGTAATAATATGTAATGATAGATTTAGAGCATTATGACTCAAAATTGACAAAATATATAAAAATAAATAAAAACATATTGATTATATTGGGACACAGCTCGAAATTGAAATATACTGAAGTAGCTAGTAGAAATTCAATACCCATGTTCTTTCCAGTAATGGCAGCGTGAACAATTGATTTGCTTTCCTCAAATGGCTCACTTCTAGAAGCTTTTTCTATCATGAGCTGTACCAGTACCGCATCCCCTGCTTCGGCAGCCATATATAGAGGAGACTTGTGTTCCGCATTCAGATAATATGACACTTCTGGTTCTGTCTCAACCAAGAAATCCGCTATCTCTCTGTACTTATTTTTCAAGACCAAGTTACGATCCACTACTTCTTTGTATTTGTTAATCAACGCTAGGTGCAGGGGAGTATTCCCCTCATTATTCTTCACCTGCAGTAACTCAGCAGAAGCCAATTTTTTTACTATAGGCAAATGTCCAGCACTTGTAGCTACATGGAGAGCAAGGTCGCCAGCATAGTTTTTGCTCAGTGCAAGTTCACGGTGTCTTTCAAGGATCGCTTCCACAAGCTGATCGTGACCTGAGCTTGCAGCAATATGAAGGATTGTATTCGATTTGGGACTTTTTTGGAAGGCAAGCGAACGACGTTCCATATCTTCTTCCTCTTTCTTTTTGATGAAATCAGTGTTCCCACGTTTTGCAGCCATGTACAATTCAGGATGCATTTTTGGAGCCGTTCTAGAATCATCAATGGTCACCGAATCAAATGTCACCTGCTGGGCCAGCTTCATCTCCTCCATTTTAGCATCAATTGCTTGAGCAAGAAGTACCTGTCGATGCGTTTGGGCTGCAACAGCGGCCGTTGACGCTTTCAGAAGTAAAAGAGTTGAAGGTGATTGTGATTGTGATTTAAAAAATAATAATAAAAAAATAAAAATCCACACAAGAAAAATGGATAAAAGCATCTCTTACATTCTCTCTAGAATTACTAGCATATATTCATATAGAGCACCAATATATACAAGTAGACAAATGTGACTCACCTGATGATGATGAATCCTCCATAAGAATGAGACAAGAAGCCACGAGTTCCTACAAACGATAAGAATGGAGTGTGTGGGGGTGTGGACAGTCACGGCACCTCTTCACTTGTTACTCTCTCTGCACAATATACTAACACAACATATGATATATGCATATATAACTATAAGAGTGTAAGAATGAATTCGTTTATAATGGGCCAAACCAAAGGGGTCCTTGCATGACCTACTTTTCCTCTCATTGGGGTCCTTTCTGCTGACTTTGTTCGGTTCCTTCTTCTTTTTTTGTTTTTTTTTTTTTCTTAGATTTGGCTGTGGGTGCTTTACCTCCGCCCCCACCAGCCCTACCAAATCCCATTTACTCCTGTGTGTTCCTTTGTTCAGTTACTTCTTCTTTTTTGTTTTTTCACCTCAGATTTGGCTAGGTGCTTTAACTCCACTCCCATCCCTACCAAATCTCATTTAGGGTGGGTTTGGCCCCGCATTATCTATTAGATAACGCGCGTTTTCAACAACAGCCAGTCATGCCAACAATTATAAAAAAATGTTGTTACGTGCACATGTTTTTAGACTTATTGTTTGTAGTCTGTTTCGATCTTTTTGGGATAGACACATCTGTAGTCCATAGATCATATGTTTAAATTTTATTTCTTGGACGATGACTATATATAACCTCAATCCCTTTTAGAGATTTTTAGGGCGGCTCAAGACATTTTGGGGCCTAAGGCAATAATTTTAAGTGAGGGCTTATAGAGAATTAATATTTCATATTTTAAGTGATGCGTTAATTTTAAGTTTAGGTGTATATAGGAGATTTATAAAGTATATCAAAAAATCTGAAACAGTCTCAAATAAAAAGTAAGACAAAGTGAAGTGTAAAACCTATTAAAATAGAGATTTAAATTTATTAACTAAAGAAAATGTCAAGGGACACAACTTTTGTGCCACAAATTGTGAAGTGGTAAACAATAAGTGGTAGACCATCACATTTAAAAATATGAGATTTAATTTGACATAATGTTAAAACTATAGTTTATTTTTTTTTTGGACATTCCCAAAAGATTTTATTAGTTTATAATTGATTTTTTTTTTCCCAAAGATTATACTCCCATTTTATTTTTATTTTTTTGGGGGCCTTGTCCCACTTGGGAGCCTTAGGCCATGGCCTAAGTGGCCAATGGGTTGAGCCGGCCTGGAGATTTTATTAGTTAATTAAATATAAGGATGTGCTTGTTTGGGTAGAAAAGAGGAAGGAAAACATAAGTTTTACACTGTTTGGTTGGATATAAAAGTGAGGGGAAATGAGAGAGAAAGACTTTTTTGCCCTCCTAACTTTATTTATTTTTTTAAGTATTGCCGACTTTGCAGACTTTTTTTTTTTCTCTCCTTTTTATAGTGAAGACGACTTTGCTCATTTTACTTTGAAAAAAATGAAAGAAAAAGTGAATGACTACTATTTTACTATGTAGTAGTAAATGACTATTATTTTACTATCTTTTTAATCCTCTCATTTTTCTTCTTAACCAACAAAGAAAATCTCCATCTTCTCAATCAAACTGATCCTAATAGTTATCTCTAATAATTAAAAATAAAAATAAGGGTGTGACAATATATATATATATATATATATATATATATATATATATATATATATATATATATATATATATAAAACGTGCAAGATAGTATCAGCAAGTATCAATCTCAAGAAATCCTATCGTCTTAGTTTGGTGCATTCCACCATACAAAGATCAAACGATATGGCATAGCACGAATAAAAAAAGTTATTGGTAGAGATTGCATGAATAAAAAAAGTTATTGGTAGAGATTCCACCATACAAAGATCAACCTCAAGAAATCCTATCGTCTTTTTTTTATAACATGAATAAAAAAAAGTTATGAACCATGCCGTGCGTTTGTAAATAAGTCTCTAGAAAATGAATTCCAAACACGTATAGAATTATTGGTAGAGATTGCATAGGATAAGTCATAGGGTAGTACTTACTAATAAACCAATTAAAGATTTGAGTGGCGTGAACGAGTTGGAAAAATTGATAGATTATCCAACAAAACAACGACTTTTGGACGGGAAGTTGGTATTAATTAATTGTTTTGGAAGGAAAGTAGGGAAACCATCAAAGAACGATTCAAGATATACGGAATCCAGCTCTAATTCTCTCCACAGTACTTGATGATGTCAAGGCCGTGCTTCAAGCTTTCAGAGGTGGAATGTAAGTTTGTGTAGCAATAAGAGCAACAAAGTCTAAGACCTTGGCCATGGCATGCTCAGTTCATTGCTCAATACATCCAACAGTATGCTCTAAGTTTGTAATCTGTTTGAATTTGTTAATGAAAAAAAAAATGTATATATTCAATAAATCTTTACAAAATTAAAGAGTTTTTAAGCCCACAAATGGGTCAAATAAACAGGAAAATGTAAGAAGAAAAATGAGAAAAGGGCTTAAAAAAGATCAGTACTCTAGTACCCTTGTCACGTTTAAACAACTTGCAAAGAGATTAAAAAAAAGGAAAAAGTTATTGATACAAAATATTACTTATTTCTTTTAATGATATTATGCACATATTTACCTGTATATGTTACTAAAGGAGAACATACATCCGTTGTTGATATTAAAAACACCACACGTGTAATGAGTATTTAATTTGTAGAACCTGTCAAGAAGTGCAATGACAAATGTAACACGAATCATAAACATGACATTATGCATAACTAGCATGTTTGTTGCTATCATATAAACCATATACATTTTAGCTGCATATAGGGGTAAAAATAGGCAGTGGTCCATTGACTAAAACGTTTAGGCGTTTAGCGACTCCGCTGCAGAACAATGTAACATCAAACACGTCGTATTAAAATTTAAAATATCATTTCTATGGCTAAGAAGATAAAGAGTACATAATGGAGAGTGGAAACTGGCAATAATTATAAGACTTTCATGGTGAAATTAAACAATTGTCTATCAATTGTCAAATTCAATGGTATTTTTCTTCTTTTGATTAAAGATGATTTCGTGAAGTATAAACCATAATCTATATTCAATCCCTTATGAGAGTGGGATTTTTTTTTAAACATTTTTCTATCATTTAGATATATACTTCCCTTATCCGGACGCAATTAGCATACATCACTTTTTGTAAAGAGATTATGTAGAAAATATTGACACATAATTTTGTCAAAGGACTACAAATAAGAAATTTTCTGTAACATTTTAATAAAGTTCAGTGCAATTTCATCCACATATGCAGCTATATGTGAACCCGTTAATGATAAGGTTGCATACCTGGATACATATGTGTTTCGATATTCATGACCCTCCCATCATGCCAATCGGACAAGGGCTTAGCCAGATCCTCTTGTTATCTCCTAAAAATTTTTAGAAAATAATAAAATAAAATGACTTGCTAAAAGAACTGACATAGCAGATAGCAAGCCTTTACGACCTTAATGAACTCTAAGTTGTGTATGTTGGGATCTTGAGTTCGTGAGAGATACACACTTCAACATTAAGAAATCTCTTTATTAGAGCTTCATATAACATGTGGGGATATCACTGAACTCGATTTTTTAGCTTATGATATTTGGACCCAATTATGTTATATAAACCACTCACTCTTATCATGATAATCTAATGTGAGATTTTTGAATTTTTTTTTTGTTACTAAAACCATGAGATTTTTTAACTTAAATAACCACACTATTCATCGTTAAATATTCCAACAAATCTTTTCCTTCACATATGAGTCTTGTACCAAGCCATCGGTTAGTCTCCCTCTTAAACCGAAGCCATTTTTATTTAACAATCTAAGTGTCATGCATAACCATTAAGGAGGCGTTTGGTTCGCTTGATCTTAGATTATACCGTAATGTAACATCTATATCTATATCTATATAATATATAATAGCAGAAGACAAGAGTGTCTCAAATAATGACAAGTGGCATGCTATTAATTGTTTTTATTTCCCAAGTGATACATTGTTTTAATAATTTGACTTATCTAAAATATATTAAAGTGTCTCTCTACTATTTAAATTTGTCAAGTAATACGTTGTTTAAAAAAATTCTGCCAAGTGGTATGTCTATCTATTATGATACGTTGTCTAAATAAATTTACTTAAAGCATTTTATTTATGATGTCGTTTCGGTGTGAGTTAAATATAAAATAAAATAATCATCATCTTCATCATTTAACATTTCTTCAGTGCTCTAAACAGTTTTTTTCTTTTCTCTTAGACAATCCGTTAGTCTGCCTCCGGCTCTCTCTCTCCCCTTATTTTGATTTTTCCTCTTCTCAATTAATAAATTTCCTCTCTCCCTCTTGACCAAAAACTGTACCAGCAATATAAACCACTCTCTTCATTACAAACCATTCCTTTCATACTGCACAATTTTGAGAAAATGGTCTCAGAACACAAAGTGCGGCTTCATGGTCTCAGAAAAAAAAAAAAAAAAAATCACATTAACAACTTCATCGGATTGGGTTGTTGCTTTACAGGTCTATCTTTCTCTCTTTCTTCCTTTCTTTCTTTCTTTGGGGTTTGACTTGATTTTGATTTCTTTAGGGTTTTATTTGATTTTGTTTAAGGTTTGATTTAGAAATTGAATTAGCTTGGTAGATCGTTTCTAATTCTCAAACGTCTCCTTCAATATATCTCAATTTCTCATGCCATTGTGAAGGTTCTCTTTAATATTTGCGGATGTTTTATTTCCGAATAACAGAAACATATTTGCAATTTTTATTATTATTATTATTATTTTTTATCTATCACCAAAGCAAAAACCCCCACGACTCCTCTCTCTTCTTCAAATTTCCAAGGTATCAATTTTTGTTTAAATTATAATTTTTTCGTTCTAGATTGTTCTCTGCTTTTTGCTTTGATTTTCTTATTTATAGTCTTTGATTTGAATCGCTTATAGCTTTTGGTTTTTGGATCGCATAGTGGTTCGTTGCAACGGTGTTATCGTAGATCTTTTTTTTTTTTGGGTTTAGTGTTTTGATCTGATTCTGGATGATTGATTATTGTTTTCTGCTTGATTTGGATCTGAAAATATGGATTTAGTTGATGATATTGTTGTTGGATTTGGAGTAGTAATTGTATTTCATGGTTGAGCTTTATAGTTCTTTTTCAGATCTATGAATGAATCATTTGAATTTAAATGTCACTTTTTAATTGAAAAGTAAAGCTAGGACGACACCACAAAATATATTTTACAAAAATATATATTAATGATATTATACTTGATGGAATATATATCAACAATCATCTTTTACTTCTGGAGCAATCTTAGAATTTTTATCATATTATGTTTATCTTATTAAAGTTATAGTGGAATATTTGAACACTCAGTGAAAGTAGTGATATCCATTACCATTTTATGCTGAATTTTAAATACTTTACATACAAATTATCCCGCGCTTTGCGCGGATTATATGTTAGTTCCTATAATCCTTGAACCATGAAATCACATCAAGAGAATGTTGGATTATGATGTTTGGTTCATTAATTACATCTCCTTCACATTCTAAGAATGAAACATTTCAATGCTTGTTTGGTTGTATCACATTTCTAGGATTCATTACAATTTTTTATAATGAATTCCAAAAGTACCCTTATGTGTAACATATAATACCCTAACATTAATATCTTTCATATAACTATTAAAAAATAATTCATATAGCTATAAAAAAAAATTATATAACTGTAAAAAAAATAATAATAATAAAAATAAAAAATCATTTAATTATTAAAATGACTAAAATAACCCATAATACCTATAACTATTAAAAGGAGGGTGAATAAAATTCATTAAACTAATTCTCAAAGTTACCTAAAAAAAATATTCTAAATTATAAGTAAGCAACTAAGTTATTCTAAAAATATAACTAATAGCTAGAATACACATAAAGTGTCATTAATAGAAATAAATTGGTCTACAAATAGTTCCAATCTATTCATGTACTTAACTACAATATTAGAAAAGAGAGGGAAAGAGATAAAAGAAGAAATAATGTTGGTTTTCATAAGTACACCAAGCAAAGCTTTACATAACTAAAGCCTCTTTTGAAGCAAGCTGTACACATACAACTTCTTGAAATGCCCTCCCAATGTGAAAAAATAATCAGTCTTGTTGCAATCAGCAGTAATAATCCCTCCAACTTTCACAATTTCTTCATCAGTCAAGACTGATTATTTTTGTTTATAATGAGCCAAACCAAAGGGGTCCTTGCATGACCTACTTTTCCTCTCATTGGGGCCCTTTCTGCTGACTTTGTTCGGTTCCTTCTTCTTTTTTTGTTTTTTTTTTCTTAGATTTGGCTGTGGGTGCTTTACCTCCGCCCCCAACTGTAGAGTATTGGACACAAAAACAAAAAGACAAGTAGAAAGAAAGTATTGGAGACAGAAACAACCTGTAGAGTATTGGAGACAAAAACAACCTTTAGAGTATTGGAGACAAAAACAAAGAGACAAGAAGAAAGAAAAAGTTGGCCAGCTTGATAGCATCCCATGTGTTGGCCAACTTGTTGATAGCATCCCATGTGAAGTTGGCCAGCTTGTTAGAAATTTTTTTTCTATAAGAGAAATCCGTATGCATGTATATGATAGCAGTAGAAAGAAGAGAGAGTTAAGTACAGAGAGAAAAGAGCAAGAAGAGAGAGTCTTCTGCATATATTAGTGGCATATATTAGTGAGAACAGTGTAGTTCTCCTAGTGCACAAATCAAAACAAAGTGAGAAAGCAAAAATTCTCAATGTATTTTTTTAGAGTGAGAGAGATACATAGTGAGTGATACACAGTGTGTGCATGTGGTATCTGCTGATCCATAATTAATTGTAAACCATTTCAATGACTAGTGAAAGTGGGTGCGCTCTGTGGACGTTGGCAATTTTGCTGAACCACGTAAATCTTTGTGTTGTGTGATTGTGCTTATTCTCTTACACTTATTATAATAATTGTACAAATTATTATCTTCTTGTATATTGTATCATAAAGATCCTACAGAAATTAGTGGTGTCTAATTTCCTAACAATTGGTATCAGAGCGTATTGGTTGATACAACAAGAAGGATGTCTACTGATGCCGCCACTCCTGAGGTTTCTACTTCGCCCAATGTCACACCTGAGGGTACTTCTTCAAGTGACAGCTCAAAGAAGTGGAACCCAAATTATGGATCCGGAAGCTCCATGAAAATTGAAATAAAGTCATTTGATGAGAAGATCAATTTTGGCTTATGGCAAAGGTAGATGCGTGGCATTCTTGTCCAACAAAGGTTACAAATTGCCTTGTTGGGAATAGAGAAGAAACTGGAGAACATGACTGATGCTGAGTGGATGGATATTGATGAACATGCAATCTCCTCCATTGAGGCCTATATCACAGATGATGTATTAAATCATGTGGTATCTTGCACCACGGCCAAAGACATGTGGGACAAGCTAGAAGCTATATACTTGGGGAAATCCTTATCAAATAAGCTATTTCTCAAGAAAAAGCTCTTTAAGCTCGAGATGAAGGAAGGTGAGGACGTGATGAAGCACATCAACATTTTCAACGCTTTGATCAACGACTTGAACCGAATGGATGTTCAAATCAGTGAAGAAGATCAAGCTTTGTTGTTACTTGCATCATTGCCAGATTCTTATGAGCATTTTGTCACTACACTCATGTTTGGAAAGTCAACCCTTAAGTTCAATGAGGTTGTACAAGACATCATCTCTCATGTGACCATGAAGAAGTCAGATAATAATTTTACTTCGGGATCTGCTTTGAACGTGGAAAGTAGAGGCAGAAGTTCAAACAAAGGCAATGGTTGTGGCAGGTCCAGATCAAGGACTGGCAGGTCAAAGTCGAGGAATCCAAGAAATCCCAACAATTTCCAAAACCAGAACAACTCAAAAATTGTTGAGTGTTGGAATTGTGGCAAGACAGGTCATTACAAATATCAGTGCAAGGCTCCGAAGAAATATCCAAAAAACAAGGCTGAAGCAAATGTTACTTTTACTTCGGGAGTAGATGACGCACTGATATGCTCTTTGTGTGAAACAAAGAGATTTCTGGAATTTTCTATATATTACTTGAAGGTAAACAGCCCCTATTTATAATCTGTACAGGTGCTGATTTTAGGAAGGAAAAGTCTACAGCTAATTACAATAAGTCAATAACATAATGTACAATTAGCTCCCCAATCATAGCCTAAATAAGCATCCTTAATTGTAGCCTGAATCATAGGGTCAGCAGAGAGGACAGCTAGCAGATAGTACAGCTGGAGAAAGTATGTCAGCAGGGAGGACAGCTAGCAGAGAGAACAGCTGGAGAAAGTATCCGTTAACACTCCCCCTCAAACTGATGGAGAGGTAACAGCAGTTTGCTCACAAACCGAACATGATTGGTCTTGGAAAGGGACTTTGTGAGGATATCAGCAATTTGGTCCTTTGTAGATACATGAGGCAGTGTGATAAGTCCCTGCTCAAATTTTTCACGGACAAAGTGACAATCTATTTCTATATGTTTCGTCCGTTCATGAAACACTGGATTACTCGCAATTTTCACAGCACTTTCATTGTCACAAAATAAGGGAGTGGGAATTGAGGGTGTCATACCAAAATCAGCTAGGAGTCGACGGAGCCACACAATCTCACTACAAACAGCGGACATAGCACGATATTCTGCTTCTGTTGAGGATTTTGACACTGTAGGCTGCTTCTTAGATTTCCAAGAAAGAAGAGAACTCCCAAGGAAGCTACAATAACCAGTAGTTGAGCGTCTTGTATCAGGACATCCTCCATAATCAGCATCTGAATAAGCTTGCAACTGAGGAAGGGCTGATTTATAGTAAGGGAGGCCCAAATCAGAAGTAGAGCGGAGATATCGGATTATGCGATGAAGAGCGGTGAGGTGCAGTCTCCGAGGATCTGAAACAAATTGGCTAACAAGTTGCACAGCATGCGCAATGTCAGGGCGTGTTACCGTGAGATAGACTAAACTTCCAACCACTCTTCTGTAGAGAGTCGGATCAGTGATAGGCTCTCCATCATTTTTGCTATATTTGACATTCACCTCAAGAGGAGTGTCCACCTGTTTATCATCAGAAAGGCCTACCAAGTTGATAAGATCTTGAGTATATTTTTGTTGGCTCAAAAAATATCCATGGGAATTATGAGAAATTTCTAACCCCAGGAAGTATGAAGCTGAACCCAAATCTTTCATTTGAAAGGAGTGTTGAAGCACGTTTTTCAAGTTGATAATACTTTGAGAATCATCTCCTGTGATCAAAATATCATCAACATAAACAAGGATAAAAACATTACCTTGAGGAGTAGATGAAATGAAAAGTGAATAATCATTTTCGCTTTGACGAAATCCTGCTCCTATGAGTACACTCTTCAACTTGGCAAACCACGCTCGAGGTGCTTGTTTTAGGCCATATAGTGCTTTGCGTAATTTGCAAACCATATGAGGAGAGGCAATGGAAGATCCTGGTGGAGGTCTCATATAAACTGTTTCGGAAAGATCACCATTAAGAAAAGCGTTCTTAACGTCCATTTGAAAAATATCCCAATCTCGTATAGCAGAGATGGCGATTAGAGTGCGAACAGTAGTCATCTTAGCTACTGGGGCAAAGGTTTCGTCGTAATCGATGCCGTACTCTTGACTAAAACCTTGAGCCACCAAGCGTGCCTTGTAGCGGTCTAAGGAGCCATCTGATTTCAATTTGACTGAATAAACCCATTTGCTGCCTACCACAGGCTGACTTGTAGGGAGAGGGACAATGTCCCATGTTTCATTGGCTTCCAAGGCATCCATTTCATCCTTCATTGCCTGAATCCATTTTGCACTCTCTATAGCCTGCTTATAAGATCGAGGTATAGACAAAGGATCAAGTGCTGAAAACAAGGAAAGACGATCGGGGGGTCTAATTATCCGAGAAGAACGACGAAGAGATAATTGTGGGGTGGGAGAAGTTAAGGGAGGAGGAGACACATTACCTGGAGTCGAAGTCGGTGAAGGAGGAGGCATAGGAGGAGGGTGCTGTACTCGTCGGCTATAAGTGAGGAGGGGCTGCAAATTGTTAGGAAAACAAGATAAAGAGGAAGTTGTATTCAAAGAAGAAGTGCATGTGGACATATCAGAATTGGGAAAAAATGATGTATTCTCAAAGAAAATAACATTTCTGGAGACTCTCACTTTCTTAGCCTCCCAGTCATAACAACGATACCCTTTTTGAGTCTCTGAATAGCCAAGAAAAATGCATTTAACAGATTTTGCATCCAATTTTGAATATTCTGTCTTTGGCAGCAAAACATAACATGTGCATCCAAATATCTTTAAAAGATTGTATTTGGGTGGATATCCATGTAATTTCTCAAGAGGTGACACATTATCTAATAGAGGCGTAGGAAGGCGATTAATCAAGAAGACAGCAGTATTTGCTGCCTCTGCCCAAAAGACCTTTGGTAAGTTTGCATGTAACCGCAAAGCACGGGCCATCTCTTGAATATGTCGGTGCTTTCGCTCAGCAACTCCATTTTGTTGGGGTTGTTCTGTGCAACTACATTGATGCACAACGCCTTCAGAGGCGAGAAAAGCTTTGAACTCCTTGGGAATGTATTCTCCCTCCTGAATCAGAACGCAAGATCTTAATCTTTTTGTTAAACTGCGTACAGACCATGGCATGAAACTGTTTGAACACTTGCATAACTTCTGATTTTCTGTGCAGAAAATATATCCATGTAAATCGAGACCAATCATCAACAAAGCTCACATAATAACGTTTTCCAGTCAATGAACCCACACGAGGAGGGCCCCACACATCAGAATGGACAATATCAAATGCACTAGAGGCATGATTCAAGCTTCGAGAAAAAGGTAGAGTATGAGCTTTAGCAAGAGCACAACTTTCACAAGTTTTATTAAAAACATATTGATGATCAAGTTTATCTAAAACACCAGAAGAAAATATAGAATTCAAAGAGTGAGGATGGCCAAGACGACAATGCCAGAGCCTCCAACTATTGTTGGCAGAATTTATTTCATTGATGGAAGGAACAAGAAAGCAAGTTGGTGAAGTGGTGGTAGATCCAAAATCCAGGACAAAGAGCTCCCCCTTCCTATGGCCTCTCCCAATCACCTTCCCCGTGTGCAGGTCCTGTATCAAACAGCCAAGAGGAGAAAAAGAAACTAAGCAATTTTTGTTGACAAGTTGTCCAACAGAAATTAAGTTTGCTGAAAGAGTAGGGACATATAAAACATCAGTTAAAGATAAGGAAGTAGAATCTGTGAGGGGAATTGACAGTGAGCCAATTTTTTCAATGGAAAGAGCTTGACCATTAGCAATTGTGATTTTACCATGATGATGATAGGGAACAACCTTCTCAAGAGCATGTAGATTTCCTGTCATATGATTAGAGGCACCAGAATCGAAGATCCAAGTAGTTTTAGAAATGGGCTTACCAAGTCCGGAAGTGTGAAGTGCTTGAATTACTTGTTGGAGAATTTCAGGTGAGAGGGAGAATGCTGGGGCAGAGGTGCTGGAATTTTCTATTGCAGGCTTGGAGACAGTTGTTTTGGATGCAGGCTTGGAGACAGTTGTTTTGGAATCTCTGGGGTAGGAAGAACTGCTGAATAAGCCTTGAGGGAGTGTGCATTATATTGAGGTCGCTTGCTACATTGACTAAGCACATGACCTTTCTCTTTGCAGTAGTTGCAAAAGTTCCTCTTCCTGCAATTTTTACTCACATGTCCCATCTCATGACAGAAGTGGCATTGCACACTACTCAGAGCACGTCCTTTGCCTTTGTAGGAGGTAGCAATAAGTGCTGTGTCAATGGGTTCATCAGAGGTTGAAAGGGAGTTTAAACGAGTCTCTTCAGCCAAAAGATCAACAATGATGTCGTCAAGACTGGCTTTGGTGCCTTGATTGAGAATGGCAGCTCTTACAGGCTCAAATTCTGGCCTTAACTTCATAAGGAAGTGGCGCATACGTGAGCTTTGTCGCATCTTCACAATAGTGGTAAGAGCAGCTTCAGCAATGTCGGTGTCCATCATGTCCATCTCATTCCAAAGCAACATCATTGTAGAATAAAATTCCTGAATGCTTTTAGATCCCTGGCTCAAAGAATTCAAGTCTTTTTCAAGTTGATACAATCTAGCTTTATTAGTCACTCTATATATACGGGCAAGAAAATCCCACATATCTTTTGCATTTTGCAAAGGACTTAAATTGATGGCAATAGAGGCCTCGACAGACTCCATAAGCCAAGTCTTAATCTTAGCATTATTAGTAGTCCATTTTGAACTAGTACTACCAGCAGTGGGTTTGGTAATAGACCCATCAATATATCCCCATAGTTCCTGGCCTTCTAAAAAATTTTTCACATAAGATGCCCACAGAAAATAATTTTTGCCATCCAATTTAACATTCAAGCGATGATGATGATCCATTTATAGGTAGAAAAAAAAATCAACTTAACCTGAACAGAGATTGCTGAAGCAGAACGTCCCAAGCTGTAACAGACTGTGATTGTCGGAACAAAGATCTTTGGAGCAGTTGTTGAACAAGAGATTTCTGGAGCAGAACAGTACCGAGATTTCTGGAGCAGACAAGAGAACAGAACAGAGATTTCTGGAGCAGAGTTTGGACAAGAGAATAGAACAGAAATTTCTGGAGCAGATTTTGGACAAGGGAACAAAGCAGAAGTTTCTGGAGCAGATTTTTGGACAAGAGAAAGCAGAGATTTCTGGAGCAGATTTTAGGAAAAAAAAAATTTCTTTCTAAAGAATCAGAAGCCTTGCTCTGATACCATGTGAAACAAAGAGATTTCTGGAATTTTCTGTATATTACTTGAAGGTAAACAGCCCCTATTTATAATCTGTACAGGTGCTGATTTTAGGAAGGAAAAGTCTACAACTAATTACAATAAGTCAATAACATAATGTACAATTAGCTCCCCAATCATAGCCTAAATAAGCATCCTTAATTGTAGCCTGAATCATAGGGTCAGCAGAGAGGACAGCTAGCAGATAGTACAGCTGGAGAAAGTATGTCAGCAGGGAGGACAGCTAGCAGAGAGAACAGCTGGAGAAAGTATCCGTTAACACTTTGGAGAGCAAGGCGGAGTCTTGGGTGTTAGACTTAAGAGCATCGTTCCACGCTACCTTAAGTAGTGAACTCTTTACAAGTTATACACTGGGCAATCTAGGAAAGGTGTATCTTGGTGATGACCAACCTTGTGACGAGGTCGGAAAAGGTGAAATGCAGATCAAGCTGAATGGATTTGTATGGAAGCTAAAGGATGTGAGACACATCCCAGCCTTGAGAAAAATTTTTATCTCAGTGGGACAGTTGGATGACGAAGGTTATGACATAACTTTCAAAAACAAAAAATGGAAGGTTTCCAGAGGAGCAATGATTATTGCACATGGAAAGAAGACCGGCTCTCTCTACATGACAACCAATGCTTGTGGGTCAATTGCAGTTGCAACAAGCAAAGAGGATCCTAATCTATGGCACCAAAGACTGGGTCATATGAGTGAAAAAAGGACTCAAGATTATGCACTCAAAAGGTAAGCTACCAGGACTACAATCAATTAATATTGACTTATGTGAATGTTGTATTTTTGGCAAGCAGAAAAGAGTTAGCTTCAAGACAGGTGGCAGAACTCTGAAGCAAGAGAAGCTTGAGTTAGTTCACACAGATGTGTGGGGGCCAGCTACAGTCTCGTCCATTGGCGGAAAGTCATACTTTGTGACTTTCATTGATGACCATTCCAGAAAGGTATAGGTCTACTTCTTGAGACAGAAATCAGAAGTGTACGAGGTGTTCAAGAAATGGAAGGTCATGGTGGAGAACGAGACAGGCTTAAAAGTCAAGAAGCTAAGATCCGACAATGGTGGAGAGTATGAAGACGGGGGGTTCTAAAAGTTCTGTTACGAAAATGGCATCAGGCTAGAGAAGACTTTACCAGGGACACCACAATAGAATGGTACGGCAGAACATATGAACCGAACATTGACTGAGAGAGCCAGAAGCATGCGTATACAGGCAGGCTTACCAAACCAGTTCTGGGCAGAAGCAGTCAATACAGCAGCCTACTTAATCAACCGAGGACCATCAGTACCGTTGGAACACAAAATACCAGAGGAGGTATGGAGCGGTAAAGAGGTAAAACTTTCTCATTTGAAAGTTTTCGGTTGTGTCTCATATGTGCATATTAGTGATCATGCTAGAAGTAAACTTGATCCTAAATCTGTAAAATGCACTTTCATTGGATATGGTGACGATGATTTTGGTTATAGATTTTGGAATGATCAAAACAAAAAGGTTACTAGAAGTCGAGATGTTATATTCAATGAAAATGTGATGTACAAGGACAGAGACAGACAATCTCCAAGTAATTCAGCACAAAGTGATTCTGTGTATGTTGAGTTGGATGACATTCCAGAAAGCAGTGTGGCACAACAGGTAGTTAAGAGTTCCCAGTCAGAGGGACTTACACCACAAGACAACATATAACGGATTGACACACCATAGTCTCTAGCTTCTACTCTAGCTCATACTCCTATACTGAGGAGGTCTTCCCGACCTCATGTACCAAACAGGAGATATTTGAATTACTTATTGCTCACTGATGAAGGTGAACCTGAATGCTATGATGAGGCATGTCAAGTGGAGGATGCTAGCAAGTGGGAGCTTGCAATGAATGACGAGATGAAGTCCCTTATCTCTAACAACACATGGGAGCTAGCTGAGTTACCCGTGGGGAAAAAGGCTCTACACAACAAATGGGTGTATTGAGTCAAGGAGGAGCATGATGGTTCCAAGAGACACAAGGCGAGATTGGTGGTCAAAGGCTTTTAGCAAAAAGAAGGAATTGACTACAGTGACATCTTTTCACCGGTTGTGAAGTTAACTACCATTCGATTAGTTTTGAGCATTGTTACAGCAGAAGGTTTGCACCTTGAGCAGTTAGATGTGAAAACTGCCTTCCTTCATGGTGACCTAGAGGAGGAGATATACATGCAACAACCGGATGGTTTCTCAATGAAGGGAAAAGAGAATCTTGTGTGTAAGTTGAAAAAGAGCTTGTATGGTTTGAAACAGGCTCCAAGGCAATGGTACAAGAAGTTTGATGGTTTTATACAGAAAAATAGCTACTACAAGTGCAATACTGACCATTGCTGCTACTTCAAAAGGTTTGAGTCCAGTTACATTATTTTGCTACTTTATGTTGATGACATGTTAGTGGCTAGTTCAGATATGGACGAAATCAAGAAATTGAAGAAGCAGTTGTCAAGTAAATTTGACATGAAAGATTTGGGCGCAGCGAAGCAGATTCTTGGGATGAGGATTCATAGAGACAAGCAGAGAGGTATTTTGCAGTTGTCTCAAGCTGAGTACATTGGTCGAATTCTGAAGAGGTTCAACATGAGTGATGCTAAGGCAGTTAGCACACCTCTGTCTAGTCATTTTCGACTATCCAAGGACCAGTCTCCCAAGACAAAGGAAGAAGAAGGTTTCATGGCTAAGGTTCCATATGCCTCAGCCATTGGAAGTCTAATGTATGCCATGGTTTGCACAAGACCAGATATTGCTCATGCAGTGGGAGCTGTAAGTAGATTTATGACAAATCCTGGAAAGCAGCATTGGGAAGCAGTCAAGTGGATACTAAGGTATTTACGTGGTACGACTGACAAATGTTTATGCTTCAGAAAAGGCAAGTTGAGACTACAAGGATTTGCATATGTAGACTTTGCTGGAGAGGTAGATCATAGGAGAAGTACTACCGGTTACGTCTTCACATTAGGCACTATTGCAGTTAGTTGGGTTTCGCAGATACAAAAGATTGTTGCTTTATCCACTACAAAGGCAGAATATGTGGCTGTGACAGAAGCAAGCAAAGAGATGATTTGGTTACAAAGTTTGTTGGCAGAATTGGGTTTCAGACAAGCGAAGAATGTTTTGCATAGTGATAGTCAGAGCGCTATTCATCTGGCAAAGAATTCAACATTTCATTCAAGAACCAAGCATATTGGACTTCGTTATCACTTTGTCAGATCACTTCTTGATGATGAGGTGTTAACACTTGAAAAGATCCAAGGCAGCAAGAATCCAGCCGACATGTTAACCAAAGTAGTAACGATAGAGAAACTGGAGCTGTGCTCAGCTTCAGTGGGTCTTCTAGCTTGAGAAGACAAATATGAACGCACCACTTTGCACCATTAACAAAGGAAGTTGGTTTCACATTTGCATTAGTCTCCAAGTGGGAGATTGTAAAGTATTAGAGACAAAAACAAAGAGACAAGAAGAAAGAAAAAGTTGGCCAGCTTGATAGCATCCCATGTGTTGGCCAGCTTGTTAGAAATTTTTTTTTTTATAAGAGAAATCCGTATGCATGTATGTGATAGGAGTCGAAAGAAGAGAGAGTTAAGTGCAGAGAGAAAAGAGCAAGAAGAGAGAGTCTTCTGCATATATTAGTGAAAGCAGTGTAGTTCTCCTAGTGCACAGATCAAAACAAAGTGAGAGAGCAAAAATTCTCAGTGTATTTTTTCAGAGTGAGAGAGATACACAGTGAGTGATACACATGCAGTGTGTGCATGTGGTATCTACTGATCCACAATTAATTGTAAACCATTTTAGTGACTAGTGAAAGTGGGTGCGCTCTGTGGACGTAGGCAATTTTGCCAAACCATGTAAATCTTTGTGTTGTGTGATTGTGCTTATTCTCTTACACTTATTATAATAATTGTGCAAATTATTATCTTCTTGTATATTGTATCATAAAGATCCTGCAGAAATTAGTGGCGTCTAATTTCCTAACACCACCATCCTTACCAAATCCCATTTACTCCTTCTGAGTGTGTGCCTTTGTTCAGTTCCATCTTCTTCTTTTTTGTTTTTTCTCCTCAAATTTGTGCTTTAAATCTCCCACCATTACCAAATCCCATTTACTCCTTCTGTTCCTTTGTTCAGTTCCATCTTCTTCTTTTTTGTTTTTTCTCCTCAGATTTGCTGGGTGCTTTAAATCCGCTCCCACCATCCCTACCAAATCCCATTTACTCATTCTGAGTGTGTGCCTTTGTTCAGTTCCTTCTTCTTCTTTTTTGTTTTTTCTCCTCAAATTTGGCTGGGTGCTTTAACTTTGTTTCCACCATCCCTACCAAATCCCATTTACTCCTTTTGAGTGTGTGCCTTTGATCAGTTCCTTCTTCTTCTTTTTTGTTTTTTCTCCTCAGATTTGGCTTGGTGCTTTAACTCCGCTCCCACCATCCCTACCAAATCTCATTTACTCCTTTTGAGTGTGTGCCTTTGTTCAGTTCCTTCTTTTTCTTTTTTTCTTTTTTCTCCTCAGATTTGGCTTGGTGCTTTAACTCCGCTCCCACCATCCCTACCAAATCTCATTTACTCCTTTTGAGTGTGTGCCTTTGTTCAGTTCCTTCTTTTTCTTTTTTTGTTTTTTCTCCTCAGATTTGGCTTGGTGCTTTAACTCCGCTCCCACCATCCCTACCAAATCTCATTTACTCCTTCAGAGTGTGTGCCTTTGTTCAGTTCCTTCTTTTTCTTTTTTTCTTTTTTCTCCTCAGATTTGGCTAGGTGCTTTAACTTCGCTCCCACCATCCCTACCAAATCCCATTTACTCCTTCTGAGTGTGTGCCTTTGTTCAGTTCCTTTTTTTTCTTTTTTCTCCTCATATTTGGCTTGGTGCTTTAACTCCGCTCCCACCATCCCTACCAAATCCCATTTACTCCTTCTGAGTGTGTGCCTTTGTTCAGTTCCTTCTTCTTCTTTTTTTGTTTTTTCTCCTCAGATTTGGCTGAGTGCTTTAACTCCGCTCCCACCATCCCTACCACCTAGGTGACTATTAAAATGAGGTCTTTTATAATTAAAATGAGATTTTTTATGTTAAAATATTAATTAATAATATTTTTTATATCATAATATTTTTCACTTAAGTGTAAAATTATAATTATGTTAATCAAGTGTAAACGAATAGTCAAATAGCACAATCCACAAAGAGATTTATATATATCGTTCTTTTTTTACTATTAGCTAATAATTCAGTCTTAACTAAAATTTCTACAAATAAAAGGGTCTTATAGGTTAAAAATTTGGGGGCCTTTTTTCATTTGGGGGCCTTAGACTATTGCCTCATTGCCTAAGGGGTTGAGCCGGCCCTGTAAAGGTCTAGAGTTTGTCCTTTCTACAACAACCCCCATTGTCTGCAATGGAGAACTTAGTGGCAAAGACAAAGAAACTTGGGTGGTCCTAGCAACTTGTCATCGTCCCAGAGGCAGAGGAGAAATCCAAGCTTGTGCTATTAATCAGTCCATTAATAGGTAAGATCCTCGATCTCCACTAATCTTTAGGACTTTAGGTAAGATGCTCAATCTCCACTAAACTTTTTTCTCGTATGGTTGTAAAAGAAATTGTTGCAAAAGCTTGGAATATAGTAAATCCGGTGGAAGTCTTAGTCCTAGACAATAATATATTCTCATTCTCATTTGCCCATGAAATGGATGTGAGAAAAGTGTAGACGCCGCATTTTATATCCCTACAATTTGAGTCCTCTGATCCCAATGAAGAAAATATTAATCTTTATCAATATGATCAAAATCTTGTGTTAAGATTAAAATGTAATCTTTAGTGACTAAGGCCCCTAAAACCAAGCCTATTTCAAAAATTCCAGAGAGTCAAGTCCATTTTTTAGAGCTCAATGAATCAAAAAGTCCAAATTGTGACCTAAGTAGTGTACTCCACTTTCTTTAAGCCAAAAAAAAAAAATAACATTAATATACTCAAATCCATATGTAAAATTAGTAAATTACAATTTCATAGTTCTCATAAATATGAAATTAACTTCAACTATAAATTTTATTTTTATTGAAACTATCCGAACTAAAAGGCAAATAAACTAGTCAATATCCTCTCTTTTTATGTGCGAACTGGAAACAAAGAAGCAAAATAAGAAATTGTATTAACCTGTTAAAATATAGTTTAAGCATTATCTATCCTAAGCGAGGAGATTGTTAGGACTTATTCCACATGGGTTAGCTATGCATAGGTGAGGTGAGGCAAACCTATAGAATAGTCATATGAAAATATTTATGATACAATGTGGAGTTCATGTCTTTACAGGGTGGATGGATATGAAAGATTAAAGCCAAACATGAAAATGAATGAACACCTTATTTAAAGATTAGGCACCATGTTCTTGAACCGTGAATTAGGGCTTTCTTCTTTAGTAGGTAGGCTTATAGCCGTTTTCTTTTGAACACCAGATACTTCTTCCATTACACACCAACTTTGAAGCTGGTACAATTTTTTTTTCAGTAGTCATGTCACCTGCTTGGAAGACACATGGGATTTCTTTAACTTTCACATAAAAGTGTTATCTTTTCGATTTGATTAAGTTAGCCACACAAGTTTTTTCTTAATAGTTAAAAAGATAAGTTGTGATTAGAACAATATCATTTTCACATGAGCTTATCACTAATCATAATATGTCACTTCAATAGTTATAGAAAAAATATATATTTTATACGTCTTTAAACTTACTGTTCCACTTTTAATAAGAGAAGACAAGGGGATCATCAACCTGTTTGCTGACTTAATAGTTGTTACCAAACATAGAGATAGCTTTTTAATCTCTTTTTTACATTAGGGCTCCGTTTGTTTCGACGTAAAACATTTTTCGTAAAACGTTTTCATCATTTGCGGGTGTTTGTTTTGCAGTAAAATAAAAGTCAACGAAAAACGTTTGTAGTTGACTGGAAAATCCTTCAGAAAAATTAGGAAAACGGTTTACGGAAAAATTTTCCGTAAACCATTTTCCAAAACATTTTACGCCTCTGCTCTCCCTCTCTCTTTGCTCTCTTTCTCTGCTCTCTCTCTCTCTCTCTCTCTCTCTCTCTCGCCCAACGAGCCTCTATTCTCCCCAAGCCACCCCCCTGTCCTTCGTCTCCCTCGCAGAAATCCCCCACCCCTCTCGTCTTTTTCTCACAGACCCCCACACCCTTCGCCTCCTCAATCCATTGCCACCGTCGATTCCATTCGAATCCGATGGTCAGACCCTCCTTCTCCTTTATGAATGGATCGTCCCACCGACCACAAGAAAAGAACGACAAGACAAAAAAAAAAGAAGAACAAAAGAAGACAGACACGTGTGGTGCTCAACGCCGTTCCCCTAAATGTTTGGTGCGGCGGCGCAGCGCAGCGAGGGCAATATGGGCTTGGTACAGGAGTTGATCTGCGATTAGATTTGGGTGGGTTGTGGGTGGTTGTTTGGGGGCAACAACACGACGATGGTGCCGATTAATTTGGGTGTGGGTTTTGCTTGATTTTTTGAGATTTTGTGGATTTGTTCTTGCACTGGTTGTGGGTTTTGCTTTATTTTTTTGTGGTTTATGGATTTGTTTTTGCGTTTGTGACTTTGAATTTGTGATCTGGTGGTGGATTTGGTAGTTTTTGTTGTTTGTGATGGGGTTTCTCTCCATTTCATGGTCTAGATTAAATATCTTAGATCTAACAATATACAGAGTGCGTGATAATCACGTGGTGGACATTTAAAATTTTAAATTCCATAACATGAGATACTCTGTACACCGTTAGATTTGTGAAATAAAATCTAAAATCCCGATTGGTCCATGTAAATGGAGACTCTTCATTTCATTTGAAATGGAAAGGATCCTATTCCCTCGAAGCCCACTTATCCAACCCAAGTTTGTACCTCACCTTAATGCAGGATTAACAAGTACCCTATGGCAGGAATGGATCGAGACAAAGGCCCAAACAGATGAAAAATATACATTTGTTCAAATGCTTATGTCCTCGAAGCTTATCCAACCCAAGTTTGTTCCCATTGCCACGTTAAAACCAATGCCATTGGCTGGTTCCCATTGCCACGATCCGATCGCGTCACACTCATTTAAAAGACCACCAGCCGTAGATCATCCCCACTCATCAACGGTCCACACTCCCTCCCTCAAAAAATTTCGAACAAACACAAAATTTCAAAACTTCCCGCTTCCCTCTTCCCAACTATAAATAGCCCCAACCCCAAACGCCCCAAAATCACTCAAAACCATTTCATTTTCCCACACTTTCTCGAAAACCAAACACAAACCCAAAAACAAAATCTCCTTCCAAAATGGCTCGTACCAAGCAAACTGCTCGTAAATCCACCGGAGGCAAGGCACCGAGGAAGCAGCTGGCTACCAAAGCCGCCAGGAAGTCAGCTCCGGCCACCGGAGGAGTGAAGAAGCCACACAGATTCAGGCCCGGAACCGTGGCTCTGAGAGAGATCAGGAAGTACCAGAAGAGCACAGAGCTTCTGATCCGTAAGCTTCCATTCCAGAGGCTGGTGAGAGAGATCGCTCAGGACTTCAAGACCGATCTCCGATTCCAAAGCAGCGCCGTCTCGGCTCTACAAGAAGCCGCCGAGGCTTACTTGGTGGGACTCTTCGAAGACACCAATCTTTGCGCTATTCATGCCAAGAGAGTCACTATTATGCCCAAGGATATCCAGCTCGCTAGGAGGATCAGAGGCGAGAGGGCTTAAGAGACTTAAACTACGCGTCGTTTTGTTAAAATGTATTAGGTTTGTGTTGTTTTGTGTCATTCAGGATGTAAATCTGTGCAAATCTAATGGCTAATTAGATTGCCTTGTCTTTTTAATGATATTTGATTAACCATAATTAGTTTTTAATCTTTCACTTGTTGGTAATTAAAACATAATATGTGCTCTAAGTGAATTTAAAATCTAAACTATAAATTTAATTTGAGTGATTAAACTTGTTTTTGCTTATAATAAGTGTTTTATTTAAAAAACAAAACAGTAGAGTGCTATAACAACCTCAACAGGTAAGAAATGAGATCACTATGATCACTAAAGCCCCTGATAATCACTATGATGGAACTTTTGAGTTTTGTGTTGTGTTGGCTCTAATTGCCAAAGAGATGGAGTTCTCTATAGAAATTTCAACCCAGCTGTGCGAACAATTTTAAATTAGACTTTATTCATGTCTTTTGTGGACTTTTTTATCCACTTTTTCATTTTTGTGTTTTATTTTATTTTATTTATTTAAAAATATAGTGGGTCATAATAAGTTGTTTATAGTTAAATTGTGTTTTTTATTTAAAGTGATTTTTTGTTTGTCTTGCTAACAAATGCTTTGAGTTTTTAGACTGAAAAACAACTTTCGCATTAGTTTTAATATAATATAGAGGGAAAGGCATAAGCTAAATTAAAATTTTAAAATTATGCATATATCTAATAAAACCATACCAAATGTCAAATTAATGTGCACAATTCATGTGGGAACAAGTTAGCATTAGTAATGGGATTTAATTATGGAACTCATTATGGGAGGGCTAGAAAATGAGATAGATATATGCAAGCAATTTAAGTCAATAGAATTAGCAACCGGCAAATCTTATAATCGAAGTAAATATAATTAATTAATTAATTAATTTTTTTTCATTTTTCTTAAAAATAGAAAAGAAAAGGAATTTATTCAACTCACTTAACAGTGGAATTGTTCATGTCAAGTGCAACCTATAAAATATTTAATGGAAAGCAAAAATATTAATGTAGAAGATCCAAAGGCTGAAAGTGCCAGGTCATGAATATAATGGGTCTTGTCTGTATTTTATATTAATCCTTAACCATACCATACCATACAAATTACTTGCCATTTTTACTAAAAATTTGAAATTTTCTTACTAATTACTTTTTCAGCCGTACGATCTTGGCATGATCCAAGGGTCAGCATTTGAAAACAGAAAAATCGACCGTTGGAGTTTACGCTTTAAAAACCCTTTGCCTTCTCAGAAAAGAAACAGAGCACAAACAGAGAGACAAAGAAACAGAGAGTCAAACCCAGAAAGTTTTTTCTGAGATAATAAAAAAGAATTGGCGATGGAAGCCAGAGCAGTTGTTCCACCACAACCAAGAGGTCTGTCTCTGCTTCTAATCTCATATTCGTTTCCCTTTAACTTTTTGAAGAATTATTATTGATTTTTGTCTTTAATGATTTTTGTGTGGGTTTTGGTTGATTGTAAATTCACGGTTGCTTTGGATTCTTTGTGATTAATAGCTTTTGGGATTAGAGAAATGGGTTGGGTTCATTCAATTACAATTCTTTCAAATATTGGTTATTGATCCTTGAATTTCCTTTCTTTATTTTTTATTTTTTTCAGATTCTTTTTATTGTCAAATTAGGTTTCTTATATTCATTATTTTATTTTTCCTGTAGTATTTATTGAAGCAAATCAACTGTAATTTTAACTGGGATTTAATTTCCCTTGATTATCATATCATTAATTTCTTCATTGTTTCTTCATTCTTTTGTTGTCAAATGAATAGTTAGGAACTGAATCTAAATACGGTTCTTCCACATCTTTAAATATTTTTCTAGTAGGTTTTTTAAGGTTTTTTTGTTTATTATTATTATTATTATTATTGGTTATGTTTTTGTTTTTGTTTTTGTTTATCATTCCTTGATGCTTTTTTTTTTTTTTTAGTGGGTTTTCTTGATTGATGGGGGTGCAGTCTTTCTTGATTCATATTGTTTTATTTCTGTTTTCACATATTCTATGGCTTTTTTTGGTTTTCTGGGTCTTAATTTTTTTGAATGGGTATCATTGAGATTGATGATTTTCTTGTTTTTGTTTAGGAGCAGGTAAGGGAAAGAATGAAGCAGGACAAGGAAGGAACCGCAGAGCTCTTGGAGACATTGGTAATTTGGAGGGGGTTCGAGATTTGGAAGGAAAGCCCCAGGCCCAAATTTCTCGTCCCATGACAAGGTTCACTACTCACTCTCTCTCTCTCTCTATTGTGTGCTTATTGCTCACTGAAATCTTGTCTTGCAGGAGCCTTCATGCGCAACTGTTAGCAAAAGCACAAGGGGCAGTAGAGACGAACAAGGTAGAGTACTCTTGTAGTGTAGTGTTTGATAATTGCCTTACCCCTTTGTCTATGAAATGATAGTATTATTGGGAATTATACAAAATGACCAATTCAATGCAATGAACTTTACTGATACGCAGAACCCAGTTGTACCAGCTGTAGACAATAGAGTAGCGAATAATAGAAAGCGTGCTGTTGTAAAGAAGGCTGCAGAAGCTCAAAAGAATGTAATTGACAAGCCGAAATCCGACACTGTAACCGCGAAAACTTCTGATGAAGGAGAAAAGATTGAAAGTGTTAGTGGAAGAGAGTCCAGAGAAGGGTCCTCAAGGAAGGAAGTCAAGACTCTCACTTCAATCCTTACTGCTCGAAGCAAGGTGTGTATTTTTGAGCATTCTTTAAAAGATTCTTCTCTGACTTCTTGTTGTTGTGTATTGAATTTGGTTTATTTCAGCAGGCTGCTTGTGGAGTTACTGTTAATCCAAAGCAACAGATTGTGAACATTGATGCAGCAGATTTAAACAACGAATTAGCAGTAGTTGAATACATTGATGATATGTATGAGTTCTACAAGCTTGCAGAGGTACTTTTCACTCTCAATCTTTGCATCCCCTCTCTATTTTTTTTTCTCCTTTTCTTTATCTTTCTCTAATGAATGGTAAATTGTGATGCAGAGTGAGAGTCGTGTTCGCGATTATATGGACTCACAGCCTGATATGAATGCAAGGATGAGGTCGATTCTCATAGACTGGTTGACAGAAGTTCATTGCAAATTTGAACTAATGCCTGAAACCCTCTACCTTACCATAAATATAGTTGATAGATACCTTTCCATGCAATTTGTTTCAAGGAGAGAACTTCAGTTAGTTGGCATTGCCTCAATGGTTATAGCCTGCAAGTACGAAGAAGTTTGGGCTCCACAGGTAGTGTTCTCTCTCATTTGTAATCACTGTGTTGAAAATTTGTTCATGTTATTTTCCTTGTGGTTGTTGCTGACCCCAATTAATTGGGATGAAGGCTTAGTTGAGTTGAGTTTTTTTTTTGCTTGAAATTCAATTCTGGAACTGATGTGGGGTTTTATGGAAATGCAGATTGAAGACTTTATCTGCCTGTCAGACTATGCTTATGCCAGAGAGCAGATACTTGTCATGGAGAAAGCAATTTTGGAGAAGTTGGAGTGGTACTTAACAGTTCCTACGCCATATGTCTTTCTCCTCCGATTTATCAAAGCTTCTGTTTCACCAGATAAAGAGGTATTATGTTTATTGTATTTTACACACAGAACCACTTCCAGTTCTTTTAAAAAGAGTAACATAAACTAATTGCCTTCTTTTTTGTTTTCCTGGCATGGTTATGCAGATGGAGAATATGGTATTCTTTCTAGCTGAGCTTGGTCTTATGCATTATCCAACAGTAATTTTGTATTGCCCATCCATGATTGCGGCTGCAGCTGTCTATGCTGCACAATGTACCCTTGACAAGAGCCCCTTTTGGAGTGAGACCCTAAAGCATCATACAGGCTATTCTGAAGAACAGTTAATGTAAATACCTTCATTTCTTGTTGGTGAGCTTTACTCAGCAACCAATCATGATATGCCATATCCCAATGTATAGGTCATGCTGTTGAATTTGCAGCCTATATACATCAATTGGCATTGCTGTGATTGGTGACATTGAGGCAACAAGAGTTCATATCATTTATATACTAATCTGTTCTGCTAAAAATGTACTAATCTTAGTTGGATTTCTTTGTCATAGGGATTGTGCTAAGCTATTGGTTAGCTGTCACTCTGCTGCTGCAGAAAGCAAGCTGAAGGTGATTTACAGGAAATTCTCAAATCCTGAGAGAGGTGCTGTTGCTCTTTTCACTCCAGCGAAATGTTTTCAGGCCACATGATCATGAAGACGTATGATCGGAATCTTGCTTACTTTTTAGCCTAAACATATACTAGTGTGTGCTTAGTTACTTTTGCGTGGGATATCAGAATCTTCTGATTCGGTAGTTTTTTTTTTAATGTATTCGGATGAGCAATGTATTCATTAACCAAGATCATTCTCATACTTTTATATACTTCAAAATGAATAGAACTATTGTTATTAGATGACAATGTTGCATGTATGTGTCCAAATTAGCTTTCAAATTCAAAACAGAAATCAAATTCTTTAGTCCATTTTCTCTTTTCACAAACAAGTTTCTTTTAGAGAAACATAAAGCAGGATTTATGTTAAGCACTGCAATGATTATTGTGCAATCTAATCAGTTCTCTGTCAAAAGAGAGGTATGGAAGCAGTCATTTCCCTTGTCTTCTAATCAACTCCTACACATAAAGCCAGAACATGTCATCCATTAAAGTTATGCTTCCTATTAGTATACAAGCCCAACAGGCTCTAGGCCCATTGTCTAGAGTCCCGCTATGATACAATTTTTTTTTTTTACCATAC
This sequence comes from Fagus sylvatica, assembly GCA_907173295.1. Classification (NCBI taxonomy): domain Eukaryota; kingdom Viridiplantae; phylum Streptophyta; class Magnoliopsida; order Fagales; family Fagaceae; genus Fagus; species Fagus sylvatica. Next base: position 3,265,484 of record OU015770.1, on the reverse strand, counting down.
CTATTAAATAGTAAATGAACGATTAAGATAAGATAAATACAGTGTATATATATATATGAACATAGAATCTTCTCATTATGTTTTAACTATTT